>OV651814.1:18037886-18259157 GCA_927349885.1 Psylliodes chrysocephalus | reverse complement strand
TTTCTAATTTTTTATTAGAAATAATGAAAATTGTATGATGAACTGTTATAGAAATTGAAACAGTTAAAGGGTTTTTAACAAAGATATGATCCAAACAAGTCTTTGAATTATTCTGTATTCTGATTGAAGTATTGATTGTTAAAAATAATCCATTCTCATTTATTGGGCTTTTATTAATTATAAATTGTGTTTTAAATTTATATTTATTATTCAATTTATAATGACATAAATGAAATAAAATAATTTATACAATAATTCTCGCATATGTAATTGGCGCAGTAAACAGGATAATCTATAACGACAAGCCAAATATAAATCGGTCGATGTATACGAAACCGAAACGTACAGGCCTAAAACAACTTTCTACTCGATCCAAAAAAGCAGCAGCGCCTGCAAATTATTTTCGTAGTTTTGACGTTTTATGACACTTTTATATGTTTATATATTCGCGAGGGGCCATTTGCGTCACAGTTTTTCGTCTTTTTGTATCGCTTTATTTCTTTATTTGCCGACAGGGAACCGTTCTAGCGCAATCATCGAAGTGATAATTTGATTCAGACTCTCCAGAGATTGATAAGGAGTTACATATTTTCTTGAGATGGATAACAGGACCGGAAGTATCAATAGTTGTTTTATAGATTTTTTAATGATACAACTTTAGAATTTTTAGTTTCTTGGGAATCATGTTTTAAGATTAAAAATAAAATAGACATTACTTGTAATTTGGTCAATATCTTTGGTCCTACGTTCGGTAGCTTTCCCTCGACAATGGGCGTGTTTAGTGAAATTCAAAAATATTTTTTTCTAAAATCTAGCACAAAATCTAATCTAAAAATATTTTTTTGATATTTTTTCATTTCAGATCTTCCTAGAAGAATTTTTTAAAATTCCAAAAAATCAAGCAAATTTGAAACGCGCCTCACAATCTATTTTAAACATCGTCATAATGAAGCCTAAAATTTAATTACCATTACCATTTCTAACATTAAAGCTAGAATTACCCCACAACAAAAAAAGTTTATAGCGTTATCCAGTAATAAATTAACAAAAGAAAAAGGTCGTATTTTCCAAGTTCACAGAATATTCTGCTTTCGAAGGTAATTTCAATTCTTGTCAATATTAAAAAGCTCAAAATACTGTATTAAATGATTTAACACGGTTCTATTTTTTTAAGGTGGGTGAAAACATAGTGTTGCTCTCTTGTTGTGGCTTCTGAACACCATCGAAGTTAATAGCCTTCCGTCAGATCCACGTTGTGTTATTAGAAAAGGCCACTGTTGTCAAAAGTTTGAAGTTCTAATGATTTGAGGATGTCGATTTTTCTTCGAATTAAAAACATTAAATGTGTGCTTCGTATAAATAATAAGAGTGAATAAATATATGTTAGTGCAAAGACAATTTAAATTTTGCAGATCCGAACTTCTTTAAACCAGGTACGGTAGACTTACTGTTGGGAGCGGACGTATTTTCGAAAACTTTGTTAAATGGGCATATTTCAGGAAAACAATCTGAGCCGGACGCTCTAAATACAATCTTTGGCTATGTTGTTCTTGGAAAAATATCATCCCCCACTAATTTGTCTACCTCAACCTTTTTTGCTAATCTTCGGACTGTACGATACTGGATCAAACCATTTCAAAATTTTGGGAAACTGAAAAGGTACCTGAAACATCTATTGCTTCTTATACTGTAGTATAGCAATTAGAATATTCGTTTTACTGTTTGATTTTGAAAAGTCTCTTTGAGATGTATGATGTTATATCATCTACATATTGTTTCGGTAACCAGACTTTGTAAAAGCCTTGAACAACGTCTAAAAATATAACAGAACATACTTTTTTTCTTCAAAAGCATTCTCTACGACATCTGTGATTTCATGCACTTGTTCGATAGTAGAATGTTTATATTGAAACCCAAATTGAAAATTAGAGATCGATTTTTTATCTTTTATCAGATATTTTAATACTTTCAGCAGGATTATGTTGCGGACAAATTTAGTGACTACAAAACCTATCTATCTATTCTATTCGATAACTGTTATCTTATTTTTTCAGATTTAAGGAAACTATTCATTACTCAAAAAACAAACCGTAGATAATAGTTTTCCTTTTAAGATCCACTTCTCTACAAACTTTTAGCATCAGAACACATCTTGCACGCTAACCATGTCCTTATTGAAAAAGACCACCACGAGAAACTACCCAAATTTCTAAATAAGTAATCGCTGCTATCCGTGGAATAACAAATGAAGCGACGACACATTCGCGGTAACTTGAGTGGATCGGGACAGATCTAGATATCCGCGACCGGAATACTGATGTAATCAGATAGACTGGGGTCACTCGCTCTGTTTCGGCGATAGACCGTTTAAACTGTTGATAATCGTTCAGGTGGTTATGTGCGGAATTTGGAATTAACCAATATGTTTTTTTTTCTGCAAGTGTTAAATAATACGTTCATTATATCCTGCTTTTTTTATACTAGATAATAATAATCATCATTTAATACTGTTAAGTAATTATTCATTTTAATAGCTCCGTTTGCCTAAACCATCACTTTAGTGGAGCTTCTGGGGCGTTAAAAACATGAAAACTTCGAACTTGAGTTGCAGTGAATGAAATTTAAAAATTCAAAATGGAATATTTTGCTACTAATATAAACTGCTTACGGAATTAGTCGGTACAGCTAATTTAATCGTCATTTGTAGGAGACTGTATCTCGGAAACGCCTTAACCGATTTTTAAAAATGAAGAGGAATCTGAAAGTTCATTATTTATTGTATCAATGGTTTGATGTGATCTTTAGTAAAAAGTCCTTTTTCAATGTTGTACAGGGTGTGAAGGAATACAGTGTAAAAATGTAATCGTTTAAAGTAATCGTTCAAAGTAATCGTTTAAAGTAGTCGTTGTAGCCAACTAAAGGGTTGTAGTTAGAGCGAGGATAAGAAAGAGATAAAAATTAAGTTATTTGAAAAGTTACCAGATTCAAAATTCCCGCGCTTTTTTTTTCTTATGAGTAACGCAAAATGTCGAATAACGAGAAAGGTAGATTATAATTGTGCTTAACAACATATTGAGGAAAATATATTTTTAGAATCAAGCAATTTTACAATATCTTGTTACTTTCACTTTGTTGTAGATAGGGCGTGCTTGAGTCCACTATGATATGATGCATTATTTATAAAAATTACAGATTTTTGTTTATAATATTCTGTAAACAATTATCAAACATGGATTCATCCATCACTTCATGGTAGCCTTTTGTCTTTTACGAGAACATTAATAATCCATCTGGTAGAAATCTGTTTTCCCTTTCCTTTTGAATTTTTTAAGCCACAGGAAATTACTTCCATAATCGCTTTTTTTTTACTTTTTAAGAATGTATCCTGTCAAATTTTTTACTTATTTTTCTTTTCATTTTGGGTAACTTTTAATTCATGTTGTTTATGTTTAATTCAAATTATTAGTAGATGAAAATAACAATTTACGAAGTATTGGGCTTTTTTTAGTTCCACTTGTACATTTTTAATAGAATAAATTCTATTATTGAAGAAATATATTGTGCCATTTTTTTAATTTTATTTGGAATTGTTAGTTATTAGGTTCTTTTTTATTATTCATCGTTGTTGCATTTTTCCAGTTCATGTGGATTAGGCCTATTGGTAATACCACAATAAAAAAACGCGCCATGTATTCTACCTCTTGGTGCTGTGAAAAGGAATATCATGATTAATTACTAAATGAATATGAACCAATTAAATTTTCTCAAATACGGATCTGTAATTGCAATTTTTATTGGATTTTGTGAATGTTACTTCAAATACAATTAGTATATTTCTGGAATTTCCATGAAAAAGTTAGATAAAATAATTTTAATAAAAAAAAAATAACTAAAACACCTTCAACTAAATTTTGCATAGACTAAAGTCCTCATAATGTACATTTTAACGTTAAAATTTTGGTAGTAAAATAGCATGTGGAAAAATAAAAACTTGATAAGTATATTCAGTTTTTATGCTCTTTTCAAATTTAAAATTCAATTTTTAAAAATTTGAAGTATAGGGTGTTGTTTTGGGGTGGGTCAAATTTTAATAATTTTTGTTAAGCCAGACTTGGATTTTGATATTTTTTAATGTGTCGATAAATTATCCTAGGTGTATATTAAGCAAATATCAAAAAAATATATGGAGTGATTCAAAAGTTACGGAAGAAATGGGCCCAATTCACCCTGTAACTTGGTTATAAAGGTCGCAAGACCCATAATATGGGTTTTTGTGATCCCCTGAGTGAACTCTATATAGAGTTAAAGTATTTTCCTTTCCTATTGAAACAACCTGTATATTATGTAATTTTCATCATTGTTTCAGTACTCTAAACAAGGAATTATTAAGGTAAAAAATAGTCTATCAGTACTGACTCGTTAGCAGATGATTTTACAGGTACAAAACGTGGGATACATGTATTGTTAAAGACTCTATGTCAAGGTCCAATGGTTTCTATTATTCGTATTATCAATAGTAGCATTTTTCCTATAGGTACAAAAATCTATTGCTTAGAACGCTACTGTAAGAGTCAAAGATTAAGCAAGTAAATAAGCAAGTTATTTATTACTACTCTCCAAGATCCCATCAACCTTCAACCGACTCTCAAAGTGTCCCCATAAAAAAATTCAAAATCCAAAAGTCGTAAGGGCAATAAATTCCCATCTGTATAACCGCCACAGCAGCCGCGACCGGGAGTTGAAATCCTGAACTTCTGGAGTAATTTATGTGGCTGCGAACCGTCATAATCGCGAATGGCAAAAAAGATAACACAATCGGATTTTCTTAAATGCCTGCTTGCCGGGTTCAGATTCAGTATGCTCGACACCGTATCGGCAGCCGAGGCTCACGAGGATGTCGTCCTTACGGATAGGGATTCATTGCCCGAAGGGTGTATGGCCAATAAGACTCTTTGCGGAAGTTTGCAAAGCGAGTAGAATTTCTAAAATCAGAAGTGGGATAAACATTTTTTTTGTAAAGTTCGCTTTGGATCAGAAGTGGGATATTTAGGGAAATTTTCAAAATCAGAAGTGGGATATACATTTTTTACAATGTTTGCTTTGTATCAGAAGTCGGATTTATAGCAGTACTTACAGACATATTTACTGTCTATAAAATATATTACTGGTAATAGCACTGGACTCATGTAGGAATGAATTTCCTCGTTTTACATTTATAAAAAATGAAGGCGAGACCTTGTTGCCTTTAATAATTTTCCACATCGGACCCGTTCTTTCACATGTAGTAGGACATTTTAAAATACAATCAATTATTTGGTAGGGTTAACACAAAATTTTCTTTAAAAATAATTCCAAAAATTTGGCACTGTCTATAATTATACTAAAAAAGTTTTAATTTTAGGTACTAGTTCCACGTTCTATATAATTTATGTGATGTTGATTTAAAATTTAATTTATAACTACTACTAAAAATTACAATTTAAATTTACCGTCATTTGTCAATTGTTATTTGCTAATTTGGTCTAACATTGGCGTGTGATCTACTGAAAAAAAGGTGCATAGTAGGCCAAAATTATAAATATTTAAAAAATCACAGAATGAATCCATTCCAATTTAATATATTATTTAGAAAACAATTTTATCTAATTTTTGTATTTATTAAACCTTTATCAACTTTAATCATTTTAATTTTTTCGAAATTAAATCAATTGAGCTTATTGGCCACACAGCCGAGGAACAGAGTAATAATTTGGGCGGGCCAGCACAAGACATTGGCAGCCATATTCCGGGTCGGTAGACCGCCTGCTCAACGACGTCATTTATCTGGAGCTATTTAAAAAGATCCTTTCCTTCCTTACTTATTTTCCTTCGCTATGGCGCTAAGTTTGCCCAGTGGCAACGGAGAGAAAATTGATTTAAAAATACCCATATTATTTTACAAATAACAAAAATTATATTTATTGAAGGTAGAGAACAGTTAACAAACCGAGGCGAAACGAGGTTTATATTGTTTGCGAGTTTCAAAAAATGTTTTTCGACCATCAAAATAATACTTTTTATATTATATTAGAAGCAACAAAACAATTGGTAAATCTAGTTTTCAATTTTACAAAACGAAATCATCCATTTCTGGCCTACGCCCTTGCCTGAAATCGGCTTTCCAGCTCCCGAGGCCATAATCAAACGCCCGTTTTTTTTTTGACATCATCCACATAGTTTCAAAATTGTATTTTGTTTATCGTCCCTCTACAAAATGATAATCTAGTTTTGTCCGCAAAATGTATCGCCGTTCTTATTGGGTTTTATAATGAGTTTTTCTTTCGATGGCGACGAGACAAATTTTAGGATCTTATTTTCAGAAGTGGGATGGATCTGCGGAATCAGAAGTGGGACAAAAAGATTTTAAAATTTTGTTACTTCGAAAATTTTTTGTAGCGTCGGACTGAACGAAAGGTGGATATTTTTTTGATAATTAAATTGTTAAAATGGGTTTTTCATTTTGAGATTAAGTAGATCTGACCTTTATTGGTTTGTATTATTTTACTTTTAAAAAATTTGTAAATGTTTTCTAGATGGTCTTAGCCAATATGTTATATTGTAAATAAAAGTTGTTTAATAGAACCCCTTGTCGTTTCAACTGGTGACAGCGATGGGATTCCTGATATTTAATAGTTTATGGTCAATACAATTAGGACGAGAATACCCAAGATATGGACACAGCAAGTATCCTGGAATTTCTGAAACAATAAACAGAAGAGTATGTAGAAAGAAGGAATAGCGTAAAGAAAAAAACTAAAGCTGAAAGAGATAGGGAAAAGCAGGAGTAACTAAAAGATTTGAGAACCAGAATTATTGAGACAAAAGAATTTCCAAAAATGGAGTCTTTGTTGCCAGGTGTTTAGTTCAAATGCAAAGACTGATTCCAGTAAAAGTTGCTAATGTTAATAATATCAAGGTTATATTATGTTATGTTATGTTATGTTGATAATGGGGTGTTAATACACTGCGACCTAAAAGATCTATTGTGCCCCCTTCTGTCGCCACTGCACTAAGGAAATGTCTCAATGCCTATAGCGACCCTTCCAATCCTATTTTCTCAAGGAAGTGTAGGATTTGAAGTGGCTTCAAGTTAGGTAAGTCTCCCTCTTCTATTTGATATCCTCCTAGATATAGTGCCCTTGGATTCTGGAGTGCTACACATTCAGTTAGGATGTGAATGGAGGTTTCGTCCTCCTCCTCACAGAATCTGCACTCACTATCCTCTACTACTCTCAGTTTACTTAGGTGTCCTTTTAGTCGGCAGTGCCCGGTAAGGATCCCTGTTACAATACGTAGCCTGTTCTTGCTCAGGCAGATGCAGGCTTCCGATCTTTTTTGGTTATATTCACCCAGAAGTATCTTGGCCTGTCTCAGCCCCAAGAGATTGTTCCAATTATCGGTTCTTCTACTACCCAATTCTTTTTTAATCTCTTCTAATATTATCTATTTATAGTGTTGTAGTGTCTTAATAAATGTATTGTTTTGTTGCTTGCTTAAAAATTACATTTTTTTATATCAAAATTTAGACTCTATAGAACTATTAATTTCATAAATAGGTATTTGTGAAATGCCAAATTTTATAAAAAATAACTGAAAATGTTAAACTACTTTCGAGTCAATTTTAATACACGACTTATAAAAAATAATATTTGTAGCATAAACAATTATTTTGGAAATTTTATTAAAATTTGATTTTTGTTTTCAAACATTTTCAAAAAAAAAAAATTAAAAAAATATAATTTTCATCTTTAAAATATTTAAAACATAAACTCTTCCACCCACCATCCTATTCGGGCCACAGATACGTTTGAAATAACGATAAAGAAAGTCTGTGGCCGTATTCTCCTTTTTAAAAATTCAAATTTTGAAATATGGTCGTGCTCTCGACGACAGAACCCATTCAAACGAAGTTGAAAATGTAAAACAGTTCTATAAAAATATTCATTAAGAGAACATCCACACTTCCTGTTTCCTGCCATTTCGGCGAAGCTCTCTTCCTCTTTCAAAAAAATCTCCATATTATTTTTCTATCTTGACGTCTGCTGTTTCCAGTACTGTGGAATGGAAAGAAATAAAAAAAAGAAAGTTTAAAATCCAAGAAAATTTTGTGTTACTGTTACACGAGCGTCGTCTAAGCATGGTGAAGGGAGTTTTTCACATTTTTTATACAGAATATTTACCAACGGTGTTAACAGAGCATTAATTTATTTATTGTAATGTTATGAAGGTAAATCGTTAGTACCTAGTGGCCAAAAACCTCTGATTTAACTGCAAATTATATAGTTTATATCATTTCAAAAATATCGTCGTATGAAAATAAGTATACAGAAAACAATAGTCATGGTATTAAAAAACATATTGAAATCACCTTTGCCTTGTTTGGCACTCAAAATAAAAGTTTATAGTATTGAATGTTGCGCGTAAAAAGTCAAAAAGTGACAAACTTATAACGTTTTTCACTGGCACCAGTAGTACCCACTTAATATATTTGCGTCTTTGTTTATCGATTTGGAAAAGAAGAAAGTGAGAATACACTCAGAACGCATTAAAATTTAACTAAAAAACGCCACTAAATAAATAGGAACAATAATCCAACTTATTCGTGGGCATTAAGGCATTAAGTTCAATGATACACGTGATTCGTCGAGTAATCTGGATTTATAATCTATAGTCGATTTTCAGAAACACCTCTTATATATAAATAATGAGATAATAATGCTTGACTCATTAATAACGGTAAAGTAATTGTTGAAATATTCGATTTCTTTATAAATGGTTCAGTGGAGCATAGGAAGCAACCCCCGTATTATAATACGACAACCTAAAGAAAGAAGAATTTCTTTCAGCAAGACACTTGCAAAAAAATATTTTCTAAAGAAAAAAAAGACAATTAAATTTTCTACCAAATTTTTAAACCAACTAAATCAAATTCGTAACTCAACGAGAAAGAAACCGCCTTAATTCCACCGTTTAACAACAAGGCCTATTATTCACGGTTTTGAAGAAGATAAAGGAACAATTTTATCAACGAAACAGTTGAACTGCTAACCAAACGCAATCTTGTTCAGAGACCATTAAGTTAATTACGGATGTAGGCAACCCTTTTAATAGCAGGACCGTATTTTACCACTAATAATAAAAGTATTTAATTTATTATTCAATTTTTAAAATAACGTTTTATAAATTTTTAGGTAACACTACACATTTATCAATAACTGGCCAATAACAATTACATTAATAAACATTTGTTGTAATATAATTTTTCGACATTTATTTTTGGAATTCCCTCGTACTACATATAAATGACTGCGACGAATACATTCATCTCTCAATAATTGTTTTATAAAAAAATCGTGTAAAAATTCATAGCAAATTAAACAAATATCGCCAGTTTTATGAATATATATGTCTAAACGGCAACAGCGCAAAATACTCTTGCAACGAATAAACCGACTAAAGCTTTGTTCCAACACACACACAAACCGTAATATTACGGTCATCGTCATGCGCAGTAAATAAAAACCGTTCGACTTTGGGCTTTATTGATAGGTTTTTATTTACTGCGCATGACGATGACCGTAATATTACAGTTTGTGTGTGTGTTGGAACAAAGCTTAATCAATTTTACTTCAAATTTGTGTATTTGTTGTAAAATACTATTAGACATGGCAACTCTTAAACACTGACAGTCGAGTTTGCCATGAAAACTGTTGAGTTTCGAATGTCAAAGTTGTCAGTTCGTAAACGATTTAATAAGTAGAAATAATAATTTATTGATTTTGAAAAATAATGGTTTTAATGTGTATTTTTTGTATTTTGAATGAAACAAGTGTATCTCGAAACACGAGTCTTTATTATTTTAAAGTTACTAAAAATATACATACATGTTTTTTAACAACTGAAGGGACTAGCAGCTGTCATTCTCAGGCGCTCAGTTGTGCCAACACTTGCAAAAAAAATACACCAACTATGTAGTGGTAAGTAAGCCAACAACGGGTCCCTTAACCTAATATCGTACGTAATGAGACCTCTAGGCTTACCATATAATTCATGTTTTTTTTTTTGTAAAACTCATGGTGCAGCCTAATGTTAAAGTGTTTCTAAAAAAATAATTTAACTACAGGTAATGAATGATCTTGAAGTGATGCAAACTCGAACTTGTATTCAGTAATAACATCAAAACAAATATCTTATACAGCGTCTAACAATACCCATATCCCACGTGACCAAATCGTCATGACAGCAGTTGGTAAAATTAAAAGCAAAAATCCCTAGATGTGAGAGAAAATTATATAAACTTTTATAAAAGTAAATAAATTTACATTTACCGACAAAAGATAATAAAGGCACTAAAAGAACTAATTGGTTTAGTATCTAATATTTGATAAAAAATTTAATAAATGTGTGTTGACAAAAGGCAAAAAATTAATAACCTATAAATATACACAAATGAAAGTCAGTGATATATTTGACAGAACTGACAACGGTGATGTTACCAGATTACGTGGGCTACGTGTAATATTGAAGACCCTGTATACCTAATTATCTGTTTTGTATTATAGGTATAATTTTACCATGTTTTACTGTTATTCTCTTATATTTGCGTTAATATTTGTAATACTATTATAATTTAATAATCATATATTGCTTATAGGCAAGTCCACCTCTGCCAGTTTCAACCCTTTATCCAAAGACGGGCGACAGAGACGGAGAATATACTTATTCCAGAAAATAAAAGAGTAAAATAGAGAAAGACATTATCAGAGAATGATTTATTATACCGAGGGTTTCTATTAATTTGTTCCGTTTCGGATTCAGATAGATGGCGGTAGTGTTTCGCTAATTGAAATTTATATTTCGCTCTTTTGTGCGACGATCTTGATAACCATCTGATGCTAAGTGAGCGCGAAAGGGTGAAATTCGAAGTGTTTCATTTATTTGTAGTTACACGATTTTTTTTTTGTTTTTAATTGAATTATGCAGAGTACTCATTCTTTTTAAATATGACAAATATTTTGGCAAGCTTTCGCCTTTCAGATATCAAAGAAGGCCGTATGCCGTATGCCTCGTGATGTGTACCAATAAATACAGATAATTTTTGTGTAGAAAAAATAAAATTGAAAAATTGTTGGGTGTCCATTCTTTATTTTAACAATTCTGGACAATGCAGAAGTGGCGTGGCAACTTAATTATGAAATAAATGATTACTTAATATATTTTTAAATGTTTTGTAAATAATTAACTATACCTAAAAAAATGCTAATCTATATTTTTTTACGAATGTGGTTAATTTTTCTAAATTATAATTCAATTAAAAATACCGGGTTAAAAACCTAGAATGGACAATATACTCATTAAGAATGGAATACATAACAACTGAAGATTCTTTGATTAAAAATAATACGATTAAACTAAACATGCTTGAATAAAATATTAGAGGAGAAGGTGCTAAAATGGAACCCCAGTTTGTTATCCTTCTATAAACCGAAAAATTTTATCATTATGCATAAACATTTTGTACAACAAGGTTCTATATATATTCGGTTTTCGTATATTTGAACGACTTTAGAATTATAGCCATATTTTACATGTTACACGCAGTTATCTCAAAATACTTCCAAATCGGCTTTCGAGGAACTAGGCTGATTATAATGACCCCCTTAAAAAATATATTCCTTTATTTAAAAATGCATTAATAACATAAAAAATATATAAAAACCGAAAAAATTGGTTACGATCGACAGAAGTCACAGATGTAGGCATCTTTGTCACATCCATCAGAACACTCGCTATTGCCCATAAGTGGCACATTAGGCACTGAATCCACAATTCGCCTCGTACGTCCTTAGAAAACATCTGTTCACAAAATAGGCACACAGCGTCATCCCCTTCTGATGAAATTTCTTCAGGTGGAATGCTCATATCATTGGAAGAACCTGAAGAAACACTACTAAGACCGTTTTGATCAGAGTCGGATGATTCAGCAGGTTGTTTCTTTGATGTTTTACGACAACTTCCAATATCTGTGCAGATTTTTGATCTCTTAAGCCCACATTTGGAAATATGGTGACTCCCGCTACCTTTTCTAGCAACAGTACCGCTTCGTAAGCGAAGACTAAAGATCTTTTTCAGCTCATCAGATTTAGTGACTGATGTCTCAAATTCTGTTTTGTAAGGGGAGCTGGTTAAAACTGCAGCAGAAGAAGCTTTTCGTCCTTTGTTTGACATTTTTTCTTCGGTTATGGAACTGGTAACATTTCTGCAGGTGAAACGAGGGTATGTGGCGTATTTGGTCTCACATTTGGAGTTGAACGGCATCCTGCTTCTGTCAGATCAAATTCACTGATCTAAAAGTTGTGGTTACCTGTTTGAAGCGAATGTCTAGCTGCAGTTCGCGAGGAAACAGGGTTAGCTGCAACATTATTTAAAGCTTGTTCACTGCTCAGCAGCGATGAAGTCTGTCTCCGAGAAAACTCCTCTATTGCAAGGGTATATCCCTGTTCTCGAAAAAACATTTATTGCTGTTCTTCCTTTCCCAAAAAGTTCAGCAATAACATAAGGTCCCAGAGGACGTCCACTGTGACGCTGCCATATTCGGATTGGGGGTTTTATCCAAGGCCTGCAGTCTATGTGAGGCGTGAGAAGGCTGGCAGACTATGGTAATGTACTTTTCTCTTGCCAGGTCTATAATTTCAATATTTCTCGTATGCGAGTAATGCCCGTCCAAAAGAAGTAATACTGGAGACTTCCGAAGGTTTAGTATATTTTATGAAGTGCTTAAACCAGTCAGTGAACAAGTTGGTTTATACCCAGCCCGAAGGATGACCTCTACCCAAAATTCCAGCAAGTGTTCCGCATAAGGGTTTCAGTCATATTTTTCCGGGGGAAAATCATCATAGGGGGGTATGAATGTACACCCTGCTCTCATACAGTAAATAACAGTTACCACTGAACCTCTTTCAGCGGCTGTCAGCCCAGCAATTTGTCTTTTACTTTTTAACCTTATGATCTGAGGTATTCTGCTTTGTACTATGGATAAACTCGTCTCGTCCACATTGAAAATACGGTCTGGCTCATATTTTTTCCGTCTCAAGAATATCAAAAAATTTACTGACGGATTCTTTATTGAAGCTGCTGGCTCAGGCGTTAGAAGTTCCAGTAGGCTTACGAACAGATAGTGTATCGTTATGATGCAGTAAGACATGGTCTAACCAAGCACGAACAGCCTTTGATTTGTCGCCAAATGGATGATTGATTCCGTTTCTTACAGCTAGCTGATAACATCACGGCAAGTAAATCCCTAATATTTGCTCTCTATCAAAAACAAATATATCACTAAATCATTTTCAATGTGTATGAGAAGGACTGGTTTCCTACCCAGCTTTTTTTCGACAACTTCCTCTGGTGTATATGCTTCATCGTGCACAAGTCACTGGAGTGTTGTTTTCAGGTTTTCTTTTTGGATTTAGTTTTTAACACATCCTTAAATTTTGTATTGTCAAACAGCACCATTTAAAATTTCGGACTAATTCATTGGTTGTTTTTATTTGCCCGACAGTTTTATCACACGTGTTTCGTAGCGGAGGAGGGGGCACAGGGGACCGGCGGGGCACATAGGTTAACTCGATTTATTTTGTTACAGGTAGCGCCACCTTTTGATTAATGTCAAAAATAGCACGATAGCAGTGCATTTCCTATAGTGTTTCAGTTACAACAATGTCGGTATAGTGTGAAGGTCACCGTCAACAAAAAATGATTTTAAAGGTAAGTATTGTTCAATTTTATATCTTGATCAAGTGTGATTCTCGATTAATTGTTTACAGATTATTATATTTTATTATATTTAACCAAAATACGACTATTTCCCTATAAAATAAGCTGGTATTTATAAAGAAACATTCACTCAATTTAATTGAGACAATGGGTCAGAGAAGACCAGTGCGGTCTGAAGTACAGAAGACCAATGCGGTCCCATTTATTGTTACCCTTCTTTTTTGTTTACAACCATTTATTTATGTACCTACATCAAAAATGTTTGTTATTTTTAGATAGTACGTAACTATATAAAAAAGACAAGAACCTCGTGGACGTGGAGAAAATGACAAAAGCATTGGAAATGATAAACTGAAAAGAAATTTCGAGCAACATCTAAACGGTTTGCAATACCTAAGAGTTGTATTTTGCGACGGAAAAATAACCCATTAATGCCAAGAACTCTTAGGAATGACCGTTTCAAACAAGTGTTTACCGAACAACAAGAGAGGGATTTAGTGGAGCATATTTTGTACTTAGTGACTGACGTGCTTTTATGGAATAACACCATTAGATGCATTTAAATTGGTAGAAAATATGCCGTTAAATCATGCATTTAATAAAACGCGAAACTGACTGGTAGTGACTGGTTGTTAGGGTTTAAAAAAAGAAATCCTCAGCTTGATTTAATAAACCACAAGTCCAGAAGTTCTATAATGTTGTACGATTGGTTTTGGAGGCCAATAATATTTGATCCGACCAGATATACAACACTGATGAAACTGGGGTAAATTCGGTACCAGTTCCCAGAAAAATATTGGCACAAAATGGAAAGAAACAAGTAGGGCGGGTAGTGAGCAATGAAAGAGGTTTTAATGTCATTGCAGTTTCCAGATGAATATTTTCTGCCTCCTGAAGTCACAAGCGTTCCGGTAGAGGATGAAACTAAAGGACTGAAGGAGATAGCCAAGAAAAATGTCCCAGATAACCATCAACCTGAAACTGAAGAGGTATTTAAGGAACTACAACCAAGCTGCAGTTACACTTCGTTCAAAGATGTTATCTTGAAAGTTTCTCCAAAGCCAAAATCAGATGCTCGCAAAAACAAAAACCAGAATTCACAGAAGAGAGTTCAAGCTCCGCATGTTGAAGAAGACAAGCTTATTGCAAACGAAGCGGATAAAAACAAAATACTGAAAGAGTGAAAAGAAAAATTACTAAAAGGGTAAAAAGAAAAATTACCGAAGGTGCCGAAGGAAAGCAAATTATAAGAAAAAAGAAAACCGTGGAAAAAAAGGTCGTAGAGGTTTCAAGCAGTGAGAGTAAAAAAGAAGACACTATCACCATATGCATTTTTTCTCCAAGCCGGTATGACGAATCAAAGGCAAGAGAGGGATGGATTCAGTGCCAGAATTGAAAGGGTTGGGCACATGATGCTTGCGCAGGAGTGTCGGAAGATGAACAAGAGTTTATTTGTTTAAAGTGTTCCTAATATTCCATTCAACAGTAAAACAGGTTAAATAAATACTCAAGTATTAAGTTCTATAATATATGATTTCTGCAAACATTAATTAATGTCTTTTTGTCAAAGCTCTATTTTAAAATTAATTATTAGGTATGTCCACCATGCCCCAGTACTGGGTTTCCTGTACCCCAGTACCAAGGAGTACATAGGACCAGCGTAAACTATCAATAAAATGGCTATAATTTCGTCTAATTATTATTTATATCAAATTTACGGTTGGAAATCGTTAGTGTAATGTACATACTAAAATTAGTAAAGTTTACTCGTTTTTAATATTGTGTTTTTGGAAATATACATTATTATTTCTTAAGCGGCCCCCTGTGCCCCCTCCTTCCCTATTTCTCGATAAAATGGAAAAAAGAGCAATATCGATCCGTAACTTAAGTAACGTACCTAAGTTATCTAACTTGTGCGAGAGCAATCAGTTAAACTTAAATAGCACAGGTTAGGTAAATTAGTTAAGTTTTTCTTTTTATAATTTGTTTTGCGAGACAAACCGCGACGACTCCAAACCGCACATGTTAGGTAAGTTAGTTAAGTTTTACCTAACCTATGTCAGAAAAATCAGTTAAATTGCTTCAGGCCGCACAGGTTAGGTAAATTAGTTAAGTTTTTCTTTTTATAATTTGTTTTGCGAGACAAACCGCGACGACTCCAAACCGCACATGTTAGGTAAGTTAGTTAAGTTTTACCTAACCTATGTCAGAAAAATCAGTTAAATTGCTTCAGGCCGCATAGGTTAGGTAAATTAGTTAAGTTTTTCTTTTTATAATTTGTTTTGCGAGACAAACCGCGACGACTCCAAACCGCACATGTTAGGTAAGTTAGTTAAGTTTTACCTAACCTATGTCAGAAAAATCAGTTAAATTGCTTCAGGCCGCATAGGTTAGGTAAATTAGTTAAAAATGTTGTTTTCCTTTTTCTTATTTTTCTATAATGTTTGTTTGCGAGACAAACCGTGACGGCTCCAGGTCGCATAGGTTAGGTAAAATAAATTAAATGTTTTATATAAAAAATAATTTACCTAAAATGTCCCATCAGGAGACAACTCGACCTTATTGAAACACATATTTTGTGCTAATTAATCACAATTCTTTAATCTCAATGAAGACAAATGACAATATTAATTTTTAAATTAACAGTATTGTCTATCGTTTGAGAGATTATCGAAAAATGTACCATTAGTACCTAATTTTGATAGCCGCTGATTTTAGTTTCCCCGGTAGTAAGGATTAGACCAGCTGTACTTAACCTTTTTTTCTTTCGGGCTGTTTGTTATGCTACACGGGTCCACAATATTTTTGGGTGATAACTAGAGTTGCCACCTTCTTGAAATATAAATAAAGCACAATGGGTCAAAAGGTCAAAAAGGTTAAAAAGTTCAAAAAAGGTTAAAAAAAAAGGTCAAAAAGGGTTAAAAAGGGCAAAAAGGTCAAAGAAATGTCAAAGAAAGTCGAAAATGTCAAAAAAAGTCAAAAAATGTCAAAAAATGTCAAAAAATGTCAAAAAATGTCAAAAAATGTCAAAAAATGTCAAAAAATGTCAAAAAATGTCAAAAAATGTCAAAAAATGTCAAAAAATGTCAAAAAATGTCAAAAAATGTCAAAAAAATGTCAAAAAATGTCAAAAAATGTCAAAAAATGTCAAAAAATGTCAAAAAATGTCAAAAAATGTAAAAAAAATGTCAAAAAAAGGTCAAAAAAGGTCCTAAATAGGTCCAAAAAAGGTCCAAAAAAGGTCCTGATGTTGTTTTAGTTGTTTTATTAAGCTTTGAAAAGTCGCAATGACAATTTGTTTTAAAAAAAGGACTGTAGGTCAACCATTTCAATTCCTAATAATAGTGTGCATGGAGGGCCGCACAAAAAAGATTAGAGGGCCGCACAAAACAGCTTGGAGGGCCGCAGGTTGAATATGGCTGGATTAGACGGATTTTACTATTTTTAATGTTGATTTCCGACATATTGTCCTTTCGATAAAAGATATATTCGATCAAATGTATTTTCGATCAAATGCCATCAAATTTCCAATTCGATCAAATGTTTTTCGATCAATTTTGTGCCACCCCACTTTTTAAACTCAGCTGCACCATTGTATTTTTGACATTAATTTAAGTTGTTCATATTAATGTTTATGTTTATGCCTATTATTCTGTATAAACAGGTACATTGAAATGTATTGAATTTAAGTTTTACGTTAATACTTAAAACTAAAGCAGGCTGACTAAAAGCACCTTTAATGTCAACTTATTGTCTGTTCTTATTTTAAAATGGCCTCGCATAATTCAGCAATCAAGCAGGTATTTTGTTATACTACACCTGTCAATTCTACATTTTCAAAAACCATAAGTAAATGTTCATGGCTAATATAACAAATACACTATACGGTATTAGCTAAAAGAGTATTTGTTTTCCGATGGGAAACGTTCACTCGTTTTATTTTGTTACACATGACTTAGAGAATGTATTGTTTTCATTTATTTTACTTATTCTTAATGCTTATTTCTATTATCTCATTACATATACATATAAATCAGAATTTCCATCAACCAAAATTTATATTAATGACATTTTTTACATCTAGTGATCGCCTTTTAAAAACGCTCTTCCACCGTCACGTCATTAATCAATCAGCACTCAAAAATCGCCGTTTCATTATCATAAAACAAATGATTGATGTTGGGACGGTATCCAAGGCCTACTATATGCTCGGCAACTCACACCATAAGTTAATCGACCAAAAGAATCCAGTTAGCGTTGGCGCTGCTTTTTTGTCTTACGATGATTCTTTGTTTTCTGAAAATGAAGTCATTAATTTTTCATTGTTTTAAGTTCTGCTTAGGGGAAAAAATTGTTTTTTTGTGCTGAAGTAGAAGTACTTTAAATAATGAATGTTATATTACATTGTTTTACGAGTGACTAATTACCAACCGAGACGAAGTCGAGTTTGGTAATGTTGGTGTAAAAATACAAGACGAAAATAATTTTTAAAAATACAAAATTGTTAATAAAAACATTGAGCTGTACCACCCTATATATTTCAAATAATCACCTCAGAAATTCACAAAGAATAGCTGAATGAAGGGAAGGGTAGGTGGGGGAGAGGGGTGAGTAGCTGGCTCGTTCACCATTTATAAGTTTGCTATGAGGGTATAAATAGGTTTTGACAGGTCTCCAGGGTGGTGCATAATACCACTTGTACATATGTTGCGCCGATATTGTTCGACCCTGACCGATGTATGACTAACCCTCTGTCGAACAACCTGCTTTAGATTTGCCTACTATTTAAGTAGGTACTTCATTTATACACGGTCAATATTGGGAAAGCAGTCAATGAATTTATAGAATGCAGAAAATTTATAAAATCCTAATAATTATAATAACGCCTACAAAATAGTAAGAAATAAAATTAAGTAACCTAAATTAGAACATCAAAGAATTGACTATAACTTTTTGTAAGAAACTGCTATATTATAATAGAATAAATAGTAGTTGATAATTTATACTATATAGATATTATCACCATAAATTACCTTCAAAAAATACCACTGGTATAATGACAAACAAAAAAATGTGTCATTTAAAACAGTCCAATCTATTTTTTTATATATGAAATGCAGGAGAATGTGTAAGTGTGAATAGGTATGAGAAAATTAAAGTAATTGTGTTAAATTTTATTGATAAAAATAATGTAAATATTTTTCGAGTTTTATAGTCAGTTGGCAAGCCTGTTAACTAAGGTCAAATTGTATATTACAAATTAAAGTGTTATTACGAGATACGCCTAAAAAATCTTGGACTCCAAATATAGATACTCACGTATCGGGGTCAACACTAATCATTTGTAATTGCTGTGGTGGGAGGTGTTTGTGTGAATGCGTCTTGTTTATTTTCATTTACACCGTGACTAGCAGTAGTATTTTTACATACATACATGAACAAATAATAATGCCATGACAACAAGAAGACGAAGCAACGGCTTCTCGTTTCAATCTATACCTGGCTACGCCGACCGGCATAAACACCAACGGCCTGGACACAGCTCAACTACTCTGGCGATGTACAAATAAAACGCGTACGACATGTGCACTGCAAATGATTAGTGTTGTCCCCGATACGCGAGTATACAGGGTCATTCTATATGGACGGAATACTTGATTTATGGCTTAACTATGACTTGTACGATAATTTGACCTATATAAAAGTTTTTGTACATTTTATGTGCTATTTATTGACGTTTACATATTTCCCGCATATGTAATGGTTTTCAAGATATGACGTCATCGGGCATTATTTTAAATGGATCACCCTGTATTTATATTTTTTTTTCGAATTTGTATAATCTGTCTGAATTCATCAATGGTACATTAAGTGGGTCCCAGACTTACGGTCTTATAATAACAATTAAATTAGATTATACTTTAATAAGACACATTTATTTAAAGTCTTATAATAACAATTAAATTAGATTATACTTTAATAAGACACATTTATTTAAAGTCTTATAATAACAATTAAATTAGATTATACTTTAATAAGACACATTTATTTAAAGTAGATGTTCAAACTGAAAGCCCTCGGCTGCCTGGCAATATCCTAATCTATTAACAAATGATCTTAAACTGTTTTGAATAGATTCAGGATTTATTTCTTGAGTGGCCGCTCTGATTCGATCTTCCAGAGATTGAGGTAGATCCTTATAAACTACAGATTTTAAGTGACCCCAAAGATAAAAATCCAGTGGAGTTAAATCTGGTAACCTTTTCGGCCACTCAATATATCCTCTTCGGCCTATCCATCTCTGCGGAAATATTGTGTTGAGGTATTCCCTAACCCTAACATCCAAATGAGGTGGGGCGCCATCTTGCTGGAACCATTTTTCCTCTGACAATTGTAAATGATTAGCACGATTGGGAAATATACGGATTATTTCTGGAACTATTTGTTCTCGCAAAAGTTGTAAATAGTGATCACCATTTAAAGTGTGTCTCCTCATCAAGTGTGGATTCTCATCAGACCAATACCGGCAATTATGTCAATTAACAAATCCGTTTAGACAAAACGTTGATTCGTCGGAAAACACAATATTATTCATAATATTGTTCCCATTAATTCGATCCATAATTTCTTGGCAAAACTGCATTCGTCGATCAGGATCATCTTCATTTAATTCTTGATGTAATTGAACTTTATACGGATGAAAATGATTTTTTATCAGTATCCTTCTTACAGAACTCTGGCTAATATCATTATTTAATGCAAGTTTTGCTATGGAAGTTTTAGGTTCTTCATTAATATTTAGAAGTACATCAAGTGATTTCTCCTCATTTGTAGCTGTCCTCTTTCGTCCACTACCAGGAATATTTTTGACACTACCTGTTTCGTTAAACTTGCGTTAATTTCGATACACTGTCAACTTAGAAATTAGAGACATTCTGTCAGGAAATGTAGCATTAAACAAATCGGCAGCTTCTTGTAAACCTCTCTTTCTATCTCCAAAACCAACCATCATCAACAGTGTAATTCTTTCACGTTCACTTAGTTCCATTGTTAGTAATAATAATCAAATACTTAATCTGTACACTAAAGATATTTGTATTTACTGTGATTTGACGTTAAGATTTTTTGTTAATAGATCATGATATTGCCAGGAAACCCAAAAAAATATATAAATATTTAAAATTTCTTATTAAAGTATAATCTAATTTAATTGTTATTGATAAGACCGTCTGGGACCACTTAATGTACCATTGATGAAAGCAGACAGATCATACGAACTTGAAAAAAATATAGATTTTCTATATTTTCATCACTAATCGCTTGTCAAAAACGTCAATAAATAGTACATAAAATGTACAAAAACTTTTATCTAAGTCAAATTATCGTACAAGTCATAGTTAAGCCATACACCAAGTGTTCCGCCCATATAGAATGACCCTGTATAGGTTTGTTCTAACTTGGTGTTTGTACCGTTTTCGTATCACACCAGCATTGGTTCATGAATAATGTACTGCACAAGCGCATCTCTAAATGGTTTTGGAATCGAAAATGAGTTGGAATACTTTTAAAACTGTTGATGGTCCATAAATATAGAAAATAAAAGAGGAAGAAAATTCTAACTAAACTTTTTGAAAACAAAATATGATAGTTTTTTGTTTTATTGCTGTTGTGGTGGGACGATATTCGTGAAGCTGTTACTTTGTCGTGGTATTTTTTTAATACCGTCGCGGTATCGCGTTACACGCCGAAAGCACCGGTTATTTTGGAACTGCTTGAATACCATAGCGGTAGAGTCTGGAAACTGGGAAACGAGTCACTGTATCGCTGTTTTTTGCACTCGGTTACGGTTACATTTCATCCGCGATGCCTTTTCAATTTATCTAAGGTAAGTACTACAAACTTTTGGGCCAAGATAAGAATAAAAGCTCATATAGTCATAGATTCCAAAATGCCCCATTTTTAAATTACAAGGTGTCAAAATTTCTATAAGCGATAGACGTACGGTATTTTGTCGCGGTATTCTTCTGTCGCGGTATCATTTATAATAATAATAATAATAATAATGTTTATTCATAAATAATGCAATTAAATTAAATACAATATAATATTTGTTATGAATAAAGAAAAAAATATGCTAAGTGTTAAACACTTGTGCACAGTAAAACAATAGGTATACCTACATTTAAAATGAACTCTTAACTCGTGGCAACGCTATTTGTACAATTGAGGTGACAGATATTTAAAAGCACACCTTGTTAAAATATCTGCAACCCACAATGCCAAATTTATTATTTAAAAATAGTTTTTATATTTTCAAAAATTAACTTAAACAATCTTTCCTTACATTGCTATGTACACATTTACAAGTTTTACAAATTTTGAGGTTAAAAAGAAGAAACAAAGTAACAACTAAAAGAAGTTATCCAGATGATAACTCTATTAAGGTAAGCTTTATTTATTATTTGTGTATGTATTTAGTTATTCAGTTTAGACCTTTTCATTATTTAATTATTTATTTATTTAATTTCAGTTCTCGGATTTATCGTACTATAGATTTTTTAGGTCTATACAACTATGTATCTCATTCCTATTTTTTGAGAATATCCTATTTTTAACTTTTTTTTTAAACATCTTTATAGAATTTAATTGTTTAAAGGGTGGTGGAATTATATTGTATAACCTAGGTCCTAAATAGAAATAGCTTCTTTGAGTTCCCGTTTTAGAGACTTTGGGTATTATTGAAATATTTTCTTTATTCCTTGTATCATAGTGGTGTTCTAGACTATTCAAGTCGTTTTTATAAATGTGTTGCCTTGTAAGAACTGATAAACAAAAAAGTTGCCTAATATCAAAAAACTTACAATCATTAAATAACTGGTCAGAAGGGTATCTAAAATGTTTTCCGTATATTATTTTTATTAACCATTTTTGGGTAATTTCTAATTTGTTTAGATAGTTATTTGTCACGCCTCCCCAGGCTATAATACCATAGTTAAGATGAGGCTCTATAAGTGCATGGTAAATTATACATAGTTGCTCTATATTTAGTATTTGTTTTAAATACCTGAATCTCCATAACATTGATCTTAATTTTTTTATTATAAAATTTATATGTATATCCCACCTGAGATGTGAATCCAAGTATATGCCCAAATACTTAACATGTGTTTGCCCTGCTATGGTAATATCCGCACATGAACAGTTATTTTTAATGACTAGTTCGGTAAACTCAGGTAAGTTACTATTTAAGGAAGTAAAAGGTACATAGTAAGTTTTGCTGTAATTCACAGTTAGTAATTTAGTTTTGAAAAAGTGGATTATTTTACACATTTCCTTTTCTACTTTTGATTTTAATTGGTTCCATGTTTCTGCACTAAAAATTACTACAGTGTCATCAACAAAACTGACTACTTCGCCATCAACTTCCAAATCAAATAATTGGTTGATATATATATTAAACAATATAGGTCCCATGACGGTTCCCTGAGGTACACCATATTGTAACGTTTTCTTTATACTTACCGTGTTGTTAATTTTTACAGATTGTTGCCTATCACTTAGGTAATCGCTTAATAATTTATATGGCATACCTCTAATACCTATGTTTTCAATTGTTTCCAGTAACTGTCTGTGATCAACCGTATCAAACGCTTTTTTTAGATCAATAAATACTGCCATACAAGGTTTGCGATTATCAATAAATTTGTAGATATTTGTCGTTAAATATACGAGAGCATCCTGTGTAGACTTTTTTTCCGTAAAACCGTATTGCTTAGGTGATAAAATATTGTTCTTATTTAAAAAACTAGTAATTCTATTTTTCAATATTTTTTCAAAAATCTTAGCAACACTGGTTATTAGAGAAATGGGTCTATAATTTGTCATATCTAGCTTATCATTATTTTTAATGGTATCGTAAAGGAGCGGTATTTCCCACCACTAGTTGTTATTGATTTTTTATTTTATCAATCTACATTCTAGGGTACAATGAAAAATAATGGTTAATAATGAATATATTCTGTGCAATTAATTTTTGTTTTTTATCCTGAATTGGTTGACTATTAATTTTAAATCATCGTCACTAGTATCATCATCAAAAAAATAATCACTCTCTCCTACGTGACTCATTTTCCAAAAATTATGATTTATAAACAGTATTTTCCAAGTAAAAATGTATATCATGTTCTTATCTATCTACCAAAACATCAAATCGCTATAAATTTATAGGTTATGTTACCTAAAACTAACTTCTATAATATATCGATCATTTTGCGCGAGTCAGGTCTAACAGTCCCACAAAAATTTGTGATTCGATATTACGGTACACAAACGATTACAGAATCATCTATTTTTTTAGTTGGAATAAAGTCTGTATTAACCCGCACATCGTTCAAACCTAAATGTATCCTTGAGATAAAATAAATTAAATCTAATTTAAATGCCAAGTCTTATGAATATAATTAAACGCTAATCTAGAAGTAGAAATTATATTTATAAATTTGCAAAAATATTGTTAATTAAAAACATATATAATTTAATTCAAGAGATATAAATCAAACACATTTTAATTATAAAATTAAATAGTAATAACACAAACATACCTACAATAATAAAATAAATATATCTAAATCTATCAATGTTGTTATGATAACGGGTTTGTCAAAACGTAAAAATTAATTCATCAAAAAAAGGTTATGCAATAGTTTCAGTTACTTATGTTTATAGATTAGATTTGAAAGGATTTGGACATTATTTGACCCTGTCCACAGCGATCTTTTCAGATCTACTGTAGGACCCCGTTTTTTAGAGTATGTCGTCTAGCTAGGTCTTTTCGACAGTGACTCTCGCGCTTATGGCTTTTTTCGTCTAATGTTAGAAACCTCAATCTAGCCAGGCCTTCATACTGGCACAGGACGTGGATTAATATTTCCTTTTTTCCTTTACAGAACCCGCACAATGTTACTTCTTCTGCTGGTTTAATGATACTCTTAGCAACAGTGTCCCGTAATAAGATCTATTGTTAACCTAACGATTTGATGTTTTTGTTCCAGTAGGTCTTTCGTAAACTGGGTCGATGGTTCCTTGTTTTGCCTGTCTCAATCTTGGATAGTTGTTCCACCATTTCTAAGACTCTTTTTGCATCTATTTTTGATGGGTGCCTTGCACAATGCCTTAGCAACTCCCCAGAAGGGTTAGGGACTTGTCCTGGCCATATCTGTGACTTCTCACGTTAATTCGTCGACATTTTCGTTGTCCTAATATCACTCGTGGGCTTGCACCCATGCTAGAGTCAGCTTGTTTCAAATACTTAGCTCTGCCAGGCCTTCTAGGCAGTCTTTCACCAGTCGTGATTTGACTTCTGGTGAGAGAATTGCCTTTAAAGCTGCTTGACTATCAGAGGAGATGGTAACAGTTTTGCCTAATACTTGCTGATTTATTATTTCTTATGCTTAATAATTTATGGCTCTTTGTTAAGCCTGGAACGTTGTTGCATATTCTTTTAAACTCAGCGAAATCGTTGTTTTCGACTTTAGTCTAAAGGTTACAGCACCGGCATTGGTTTTTGAACCATCTGTATACCAGACGAATTCAGCCTGTATAGGAGGTTCCTGTTTCCTTGACTCTCGCACTGGTATTTGAAAATTTCTTTCAAAACTGTATATGGTTATGATTATATCAGTAGGCATTCCTAGAATCTTATCCTTCTTTACTTGCTGATGTAGCCTCGTATGGTTCGCAATAAGCCAACTTATTGGGTTTTGCCCCTATATTAGCCTGTGAATAACGCACCTTGTTTCCCTTGGTATGAAGATGTGTAGTACGCATGGCCCCAGTGACACTCTGACAGGTAAGTCGCTGAATGCCGGTAATTTGGCCTATTACACTTACCTGCGAATGTTTGGTTACCAATGACACTGCGTTATAAGTTATCATGGGTCCTATCCCCCTTGTGTATAATCATGTGGTCAGTTTGGAGCTAAGACCCCAGTTTCTATCAGATATTCTTCCATAGCTTACGAGAGCTATTGTAACTTTTTATGCAAGTTTTTATGGAAAGTTGATTTCACGTCAGCCTTAGGTCGAATATGACTCCGAGGTATTTGGTTTCTGTGACATTAACTAGTGATTTTAGTCCTGTAAGCACCCGTTTTTTGTGCGTTAATGGACAATTGCTCCTTTTTGAACCAGCTGTTCACTATGGTTAGAGATGTTTGAGATCGCACAAATGCCTAAAAATATCACTTTGGCGATAATTGATAGATCGTCTGCGTATCCTAGGCACTGCTAGTCTTTGGACAATTTTTTGAGTAGGTTGTCCACTAGAACTGACCACAGCATTTGGGATAGTATTCCTCCTTGTGGACAGTCCAGTGTAACTTTTGCCTGTATGGTTGCCTTTCCTAAAGTGGATAAAATTGGCATATTGTGACTGGGATGTTCTTTTCTTCTAGAGCCTTCGTTATTGACCTAGTTGTGGCATTATTGAAAGCTCCTTCGACATTTAAGAAAATGGGTATTGCCATTTCCGTGCCATCTATTGACTTTAAAAGCAGCTTGTTTTGATTATCCATGAAGCGGATTTAGTTTAAGTATCTCGTCCCCGATATACCTGTCTATCAACATGTCTAACGTTTTTAGTAAGAAGTAGCAAAGGCTATGTTTATAAATACCTATATTTGCTATGACATGTGACAAAAAACTTTTTTCCTATGTTTTAGATGAGATGAATCAAAAAAAAAATAAATATCGTCTATATGTAAACAAACTTCTGAATAGTTTGTCAATAAACCGCCCCTGTGCCCCATTAAAATTCTAGTGTAAAAAAGGTCAAAGTTAAAATATTTTGGAATTATTTATAGGCCACCAAAAATCAAATAGGTCTGAAGAAAGTCTTAAAAATGCTCCCCAAAATGTGAAATCAGAATGCCAAAGTTTAAAAGTTACGCCACTTTATTATCATATTCCATACAAGTTACACAATAAATACAAAAATTTAACAGGTCATAAAAATTAGAAATATGGTATAACTACTGTTTTTTTAGCGAAAATTTAAGAAGCCTTCAAAAATGGATAACAAAAAAAGTTACAGAACGAGTAAGAGTTTATCTGAAAGATAATCAGTTGGCGACCCCTTTTAAGATTAGCGAGCCCAGCGAAGACTAGATGCACGTGTTCCAGAAGCGCCACAACCTCTCCGTCAAGAAGCCTTAAACTTTTGAGTTCGCTAGAAAGCAGCTATTGATCCATTTATTGTGAACAATTACTTTGAAACATTGGAAGGAGTGATAAAACATGGATGATACTAACCTCCTCACTGAACCAACTCATTTAAAAGTGTTTGACAAATGAAAAACCATGTTCCAGGATTACTACAGGTTCAGGAAAGTAATAACTAAGATTGCGGCAGTCGATGAAGTGCCTTTAGAGAATCGCATTGAAAAGAGCTTCGAATATATTTGTTTTTAAAACTTTTGGCAAAGAACAACTTCCACTTGTTAAATGAAAGCGTTTGGATCTCATTATTGTTATCGCAATATACATTTTTCATTGCAGTTACCAATAAAAGGTTATAATGGATGGAAAAAATCTATTATATCCCTTGATCAAACCAAAGAGACATTTTCCAATTCGATAATCGCGAATCTTTCCAAGCGCGACACTTTCCACCCTTTTCCATTAAACAACCCGATTTGAAGGACGAAGAAAAATTACGGAAAGCGGCAAACTTTAACAAACGTCTCCGATGCGGAAAAGTAGTAATGTAACCCGGGCCACCTTTGATTTCCAATAAAACCGAATGCCCTCGTGTATCGCAGACAATTATCAGCACATGTGACCTCTGAGGATTTCATCCATCACGAAGGGACACCGGCAGTAAATCACTTTTTTTCCCAAATTGATACATTTTTGTCTCCTTCGGGCGATTGTACGAAGATTACTGATGTTTGTTTTGAGAAGTACAGAAATGCGGAAAATGTTGCAAAGCTAGATATATCAAAAAAGAGGTTTAATGAAAAATCAGAGGAACATTGTAACGATTTTTATCGAGCGTTATTTCCTAACCTATATTTGCTTAAAATAAAACTTATCCGACTAGTCAAAAGTTTTAATGTATGTAGCTTCCACCCTGTATCACTGTACACATTCACACAACACATATTTATATTATCCCGTTCTCAGAGTTTGAAATTATAGGGATTTTAAACTTAATATAATATTTTTACAAGAAGTAAAATATGTTCCACACAAATAGGCATAGGTAAACTCGTTTTATACCTTTTTTGTGCAAATTGTAATATTTATGCTAAAATGTACCTTTAATATCCCTCCTTGTTGTGGTAATTTTCACAAGCACTAGAGACAACAGTCCTTGTGGTAAATGTTAACTATGAATTTTACAAACAAAACATTTTGTTAATTGAAACATGAATTAATTGTCGTGGATATTTTTAATACTTTTCACAAGCACTAGACACCAATCCTTGTGACAACCATGAACTTTACAAACAGCACATTTCGTTAACTGAGACATGATTTAATTGTCGTGGATAGACAATAATTTAAACTCGTTGAATTAGTTGTTTTATATTATATTGGATACTAAATTTCAAATAAGTGGGGTTAATTTTATAGTTGTAAGTGACTGCTGAACAACTGTCAGATCATAGATAAGTACTACAAGAGAATTTTTACCGCGATGGCAAAGTCGTTCACAGTTCCTTGAATATATTTTGACATTTCGTTGTTTAGGATTTCTATTGGGTAATACAGGGATACCAGCATGATACAGTTAGTTTTATTTTCGTAATCCTGGAAGCTTATTGGTGAGCGCAGGAGTGCCATTCGTGAATCGTACTTGTCCGAGAGTGATAAAGAGGTTTTATCTACGGCGATTCTGCGTGATCGAGGTTTCGTCTTGATGTTGGAGAAAAATAAAGCTACACGTGGTCTTTTCTGAGAAAAAGCCGTAAATTTTATGAAATCGTCCCATGCCGGGGAGTGTTAGAAAAGTATCTAATTATTATAAGAAGCACTAATGGTAAAATTGAATCTAATTAGCGTGGATTTAAGTCCGTTATTTTGCTGTTTATAGAGTGCCGGCTTTTTAACTCGTGTTTGAGGAGAATTGGATTGGCATTCAACTTTTGATACTATATTGTTTTGTTATTCTTGGTGATTATCTTCTCAATGTTGACAAAACGTCATCATGTCGTAGTATTTCATCTTCGAGAATAGAGACAAGTGGTTGGAGGCCATGTCCAGAGAATGTTGAGGATGAGGCATGTAGGGCAGGTGGATTATCGTGGTGCAATTCAATCAATAAATATTTATTGTCAAATTTACGTATATCCTTTTAAGAGAATCACTACTAGAATTTAAAAGTATTTATAAAATTCAGTCAAATTATAATATTTTGTGGTCACCAAAAGATTCCTGAGCAGTCTTTTAGCAACAATGTTAAAGTTAAAAAATGTTGTCTATCAAAAAGTGACTTAGATAACTCAAGATTGTTCACTTCACATAACAATCTTATGTACTATTTTTTACAGATAAAAAATAGTACTGAACGACAAAATACAATTACATATATTAAATAGGGATCAGGATCAACAAGAGCATAAAATAAATACACTTTTAACTCACTGAAAATAGAATTCTTTTGCCATAATTCTTACTGCAAAACTTTAAACAGAAAGTTTTTTGTTTAGCAATTCTATAGAGATCTTAAATTATTGTCTAAATTATTACCCAGAAATTTTATTTGTATCAAGTACATTCAATATTATGAATCCCTAATTGATATTCAGTGTTATCATTTTAGTTGTTTCCATATTTAGTCACAAATCTCTCCATGCTTTGATTGTGGTCTGATAGGGAACGCAGGTTGTCATTTCTGTTCTATAAAATCATAGTGTCATCGGCAAATAAAATGAAAGTACATACAATGCCGAGCTAAGTCGTCTATATAAAGAAGGAATAAAATGGGACTCAATGCAGAACCCTGATCAGCTCTCCAATTTGTATCTAACTATCTAAATATTTTGAAAACCAAATTGTTATGTTCCCAGAAATTTGTGATTTTCTAGGCTGGGTCGAGGTTTCTATTACTAGTTGAAGAATATACAAATGCATCCAGCTATATGCGAAAGCCACTGTCAAAATAAGACCAAACTAGACGACATACTCAACATAGATTTAAAAAAGTTCGCCATGGACAAGGACAAATAATGACCAACTTCTTTTAAAATCTAATCTAGACTAGGCTAATATAGAAATAAGAGATATAGGCATAAAATTCGAAGAATAGTAATAACTGCATCGTTCCAGTAAAGGAACAATAACACTGGTCTTAAGAAATAATGGAAATTTTGAGTCAATAAAACTTTGGTTAAGGATTAATCAGATTAAGCAGCATTTTTTTTAATTTGTTTATGGTAAAATTTGAGTTATCTGGAGTTGTAATAAATTTCAAGGATTCATAAGAGATTTCAAATTGTTAGTTAGTTTGAGCAATTGCCATCAGTAAATTTACCAGAAATCCTATCGTTTTCTTAGGATGGCTTTAAGCAAATTACGTAGACGTTTTAGGTGATACTCTTTATTGTTCGTACAATCTAGTGTCAAGAACTTTAAAATCGGAAAAAAAGCAAGAAGAACCTTCCTTCACATTAGATCGAACTCAGGCTCATCAGAAAACTTTCTTTAAGACGATTATGGTTTACTTTTGACATCATATGAAAACACATATGTTTCATTGCCAATTACTGAATCGTCATTAACTTTATTTAACAACTCTTGAACCATCTCCATTCGGCAATGCTTTGGGTCGAAATTATTATCGTGAAAGATGGCGATCTAATTGTTAATTTGGGTAGAAGATTCGACCCCGACTTTGTTTATCAGATCTTTTCCCAACTTTTTAACCATTCTCTTGTCACCAATATGGCATCGTCAAAGGTACATCACATCACGTTTTGTACAACAGTGTTAACTGATAGTACGCAAAGCGCTGTACGCAATGAAAATGAAAGTGAAGAAGTAGACTTAAAAAGTCAATCCTGAGAAATTTTATTAAATTGTTGAAACAGATACAAGCAAAAGAATTCAGGAATACATTTCTGAATCCGAAAGGGATAACAAACTCGCGTCCTCTAGATTACCGTTCCAAAATCATAACATAGGGTTGAATACAGTACGACTAAACCATTCCAAAACTGAAATTAAATATAAGGTGTTATATTTTAAAAATATACATTATTGGCTAGATAAAAATGCCCTGTATAATATCTAAAAATAATTTTAAAATACATATTTTTTTAAAATCCATATAACTTTTATTTGAAATTTGTAACACAAAAACACAAATTAAAATATTTAACAATTACGCACTAATGTATAGTATAGTAAACTTTACACAACCAAAAAAATGCACAAGATCTATGTACATAGTTAGAATTGGGTTTCGTTTTGGCAGACGTCAAATTAAGAAGTTATAAAAGAAAATCGAAATGATAGTAAGATGTATGTATATTGATGCAATAGGGCTGTTAATGTTAAGATACGTCAGAAACTAGTGTACCAACATAAAGTGGTTTTATATAGCCTGAAAAATAAAAAATTGGCTTTATTTTTGTATCAAACCTCGAGGTAGTTACAGTTTTAACACCATTTTTTTAATTAGGAAAATGACGTCATTGCTACATTTTTTTATAGTTTACATTCATAGTGTTCATTTATCATTATTTAGCTTTACTCTCTATAACAAATTTAAAGCATTTTCGAAACTAAAATACGTCAGTTTAGACTCCAATATTAAATAGTCGGTTCTGATAACCATAACCAAAACACACCATCTCGATATCGACATTTTTTTGTTAAGTACAGTCAATTTAATCCTCATTTCCTTTTGTTTGCCGGGTACATCGAGAACTACAAAAGCTGCAAAACACTAATCCCGCTGAATAAGTTTCAATAAGATTCGTATAACCTGCACATATGTTCATCTGCGACGAGCGAATGTAGTTTTGATGCACTCCGGTGCAATCGGGGGTGGGTTTCTAACGGGGTGGCTCGATATTTTCTTTCTAAGTTACTTTTCGGGATAGGGATTGCTAATTCCACTATAGCTCGAGTATTTATTCATCTCATGCTGGTGGATTGGGACTAGTTTTAATAAGGGGTGGAAAATCCAGACCTGCCATAGAAGTAGATTTTTTTTCTTTCTAAATTTATCTTTTATTTTTAAATTATTATAATACAAAGTACAAATTGACATTCTGCTAAACTGCAACAAGTGTAAGATTAGAACCAGAATATTCAAAGTAATAAAGTGTAAATGATGATGATGATCCAGTGACAAAAAATATATTAAATAAAATATACAGGAATAGTAAAACAAAAACTTAAAATTAAAAATAATTATACAGGGTGTTCCATCTTAGATGAGCCCCCCGTATATTTCTTATCCCATAGTAATTGGGAAATTTTCCCGAAACACATCGGATGATGTTCTTTGGGTGACATCTTTTGACGTATATTTGAGGCTTCAACGAGTAACCCCCTATGAGTGGTCGCTTCAACCACTCAAAATTGAATAGGGAAGAGGGGTTAAGTGATACTTCATTTGTAAGGTCTTGGAAGCCTTTTTACAACGGTGTATGAAAAAAATCACATTTAAAAAAAAAATATTGTTTTATCATGCTTACAATTAAAAAAATCAAAACTGTGTTTTTAAATCAAATGTTCAAATTATCCTCCAGTGTAAAATAATCTTGTTTACAAGTAGAAAAAAAAATTAAAAAGAAAACAGAAAAAATGGATTGATTAACGTTATTTCTTAGGCTCTGTTAGAAGGGGGGTTCAGTTTGTGGAACTCTCCTAACAAGGTTAGCTAGTACTCTCAGGGTGACTGGTTCCTGTCAATGATGTTTATTACCTTCATGGTTCCTGTAAATCAGAAATAAAAAAGCACTTGATTAATGGATTGTAAACAGGGCTTTATTACCTAACCTTTAATTAGATAAAATGTCAAAATTTTCAATGATGAAGAAATATTAAGTTGTAACGAATTTTCCAAGAAGTAGCTGTTAAAGCAGTCATTTCAAAAAAAGATCGTTTATGATTATTAAAAATAATAACGATCGTAGATTTGATCCTTGTGGAACACTTGAAATAGCTAACTATGGATAAGACCTAAACCTGCCATGTTCAATTACGTGAGAACAGCCAACCAAGTAATATTTAAGAAGCTGAAGTATTGATAAAAGTACCCACTATTTATATAATGAAAATTCTACATTACATTGTTATATTGTAACTTTTGCTTATATCCTCTTGTTTTCCGCTATGGGACAGATACTTAACCAGATGTGACATTCCTGTTATATCTAAGGCCCATTAAATAAAATTGTAATATTGAAACAAATCTGACGTTCCAAATATGTATTTATTGTTCTTCCTATTTTTTGAATTTTTCTATAGATTATAAATATTTTATTAATTTCATCTATATAATACAATAACAAAAATTACTTCTAAGAACTTCTACAGAAAAGTATGATAATATTAATACATTAGTTAGAATAAATTAATATTGAATGTTAAAGTAAGAAATTGAAAGATTCTAAATGTGAATACCAAACAAAACACCATCTTCGGAGTCTTCCTGGACTGTTAGGTCTGATATGCAAAGACTGAAGATAGTCATCTTAAATATATATGTGTAACTTATATACATTACTCTGGTGGCCTATATGCGATATTATTGCGAATTAAATAAACATCGTATAAATGTTTGTCACTGAAAGTAACTAAAAAAGAGTACAAAATATATTTATGTAACTGCTAATGCAAGTATGCGAGGGATGTTAATGAATATGATGTTAAAATTTAAATCAAAATAGGTCTACCTTTCTGAAAACCCATTAGTACCTTTTCTAGCCATACGGCCTTTTGAAAAGTTTCAGATAAAGCGATAAATTCAGATTCTGTTAAAGAAAGTGAAACACATAACTGTTTTCTACAACACCAGCTTACTGTTCCACCATTATACTTAAAAATGTTAGATTTTATGTCCGCTCTGTCTTCAGCTTAGTTTGCATCTGCACATCCAACCAATTCTGTATCATTCGTATAATCAGAAAAACTCAAGAACAGCTTCAAATCTCTTATTCCCTTAAGGTATTTTACAAGTCGTGTAGCATCTGACCAATCTTCTTGAGAGGGGTTACTTACTTTTCTAGTCAAAATTGAAACGCTTGTTGTAATATCAGGACGAGAATTTACTGATATATAAAGCAAACTTCCAATTACTTTCTGGTAATTTTCATTTGAAAGCAGTGGATTATCTATCTCGCTTTTACCATATCTAGGTTCAAGTGGAATATTTGAAATTTTTGAATCTTGTAGCCCCAGATCATTAACAATGTTGTTAATATACGATTTCTGACTGATAAAAAAGTTTCCGAAATTATCCTTGCCGATTTCTAATCCAAGATATAACTTTACTTCACCAAGAGAACTTATGTCAAAACGTTCTTCAATTTGCTGTATAGGAAACAATTAATTTTTTTTTTAGTACTAGCAACGAGTAAATCATCCACATATACTCAAATTAGAATAATACCTTCATTATTTTTCTTAATGTAAAGACATGTGTCGGTCACGTTTCGTTTAAAATCCATAAATTGTGATTGTACATCGAAAGCCTGGTTCCAAGCTATAGCAGCCTGTTTTAAACCATAGAGACTTTTCTAGTAAACAAACCTTTTCCTCTTCTCCAATTTTCTGAAATACTGGCGATTGTTTCATTAAAATTGTTTCCTTCAAGTCTCCATTTAAGAATGCAGTCTTTACATCAAGATATTGAACTTTCATGAATGCCTTTCCTGCTATAGATAAGAAAAGTCTGCTGTAATATGCTTGACCATAGGGGAGAAAATTTTATCATAATCTCTTCCATACTTTTGGAAGAAACCTTGAGCAACAAGTCGAGCCTTAAAACGGGTTATGTTCCCTTCAGAATTACATTTAATTTTATAGACCCATTTGCAACCTATGGCCATTCGGTTAGGTGATAAATCTACTTAATTCCATGTTTTATGTTTTTCTTATGCTTCTAATTATTCCCTCATAGCTTTTTCCCATTCTTTCTTATTTTTGTTAGTAGTAGCATCTTTAAAACTTCTTACTTCTAAAACTGTATTTATTTTGTCTATTTCGTCTATTAGTCTTTTAGGTGGCACCCCTTTAGTGATTCTTATCGATCTTCTTAAACTGCTATCTTCACTTGTTACATTTTCTGCTTCTCTCTCTTCTGTTTCATTATCCTCCTCCTGAAACTGCACGTCTGCAACTGAATTCCTGGTTTTGAAACTATCACTACTGTTGGAATTTTATTTATTAGAATGACAGTATTTTCAGCTGTTGTTTTATTCGTATCGGATGATACTGAAGTTACAGAATTTAAAAAACGGACGTCCTTGCTAACAGTAACCTTCATTGTTGCCTTGTCTACTAACCTATATCCCTTTATGTGCTCATCATAACCAACAAAGATGAGTCCTTTAGCTTTTTGGTTCAAGTTTTATACTAATTTGGTTAGGAACAAGAATATATGCTTTGGAACCAAATACTTGAAAATGACTTAAGTCAGATTTTCTTTTAAACCATAATTCAAAAGGGGTTTTTGATGCAGATTTAGTCTGTAGTCGATTTTGCATATAATTAGAAGTCAAAACGCCTCACCCCAAAATGAGTTATTTAAAACTGAGTCAATAATCATACACCGGGCCATCTCCATTAGATATCAATTTTTACGTTCAGCCATTCTATTGAGGAGAGTATGAAGATGAATGCTGAAATAGGATACCTTCTTTAAAATATCTGAGAAAATCAGTCGACGTATATTCTCCTCCTTGATCTGATCTTAGTATCTTTACTTTAGTTCCATACATAGTAGAAGTAAGCTGTACAAATTCCTTAAACATACTTAAAACATTTAACTATTCTTTCAATAAATATACAGTTGTTTATCTTGTAAAATTAACGATAAATATTAAAAAAATAACGATGTCTACTAGGTGTGAGAGTTTGCATTGGTCCACATAGATCAGAATAAATCAGATCAAGAGGGGCTTTAGTTGATGACAGGCTTAATTTTGGAAATGGTAGTTTACTGAATTTTCCTTGAAGACATACCGCGCAGGTCTTCTTAACATTACAGTTTGTTAAACTAAAACCAGTTGCGAGTTCACTTCTATCCAGTAATTTAATGGCTTCTACGTCACGATGGTCTAAAACACGATGCCAGAAATGAATACACTTTTCCCGGCAGTTACTAACCAAGTAAACTTCTTCTGCCTGTTTTGGTACATAAAGGGTTGATTTCAAATGTGCTACTGCTATTTCTTTATCGTCTTTTTTAATTTGACATCCATTAGTGGTAAAGGTTACCTCATATCCCTTCTGTGCCAATTTTTTAACAGATAACAAATTCCTATCCATATTTGGTACAAACAAAACGTTTTCTAATTTAACAGATGATTGTGTATTCTGACTGTTTAAAAACTTTAGCTTCATTGAACCGACCCCTTCAGAAGTTTCCTCAATGCCATTGGCAACTACAACTACTTGCTTTGTTCTAGCCAAAGAAAAGAACTTATCTTTAGAATTGCAAATATGGCATGAAGCTCCGGAATATATAACCCATCCATCATCTTTTGTTACAGTTGTTGTATTGAAACAGTATTCTTCTTCTTCATTAATTTGTCTTGCATGTTGTTTATTTTGTTTCTTTTTAAAACCAAACTTTGTATTTTCGGCAATCTTTCTTTAAATTACCATTCTTGTGACAGAAGAAACATTTAACTGAAGAATTTGATTGGGTGACAACTATTCTTAGAGCTGATTGATTTGTTAGGGGTTCTGAGTTTATTCGTTTGTACTCTTCAATAAGTTTTGATTGAACAAGATTAATGGTAAGATTATTCTCTGAACCATGTTTCAAGTGCAATTATTAAAGTATCATAACTTCTAATGTGAAAAGGGCAGTCTAAAAGCTACTGAGATATTTGTATATTGTATCAATAGATGTCAGTAGCGATTACCTTTAATAACTTTTACATTGCCATTATCCTACTAAAGTTCTTCATACAAATATATAACAGTACAGAGTTGTGGTTACAATCTTCTGGTTCTCACCTAACGAAACCATTTCTTGAAATCATTTTTAATAAATCCATAATAAGATGGAGGAAAAGTATGTTCAATTGATTTTTATTTCTTGTTAAATTTTAATAAATACCTTTATTTGAAAGACACATACATATATTTTTCATTACTACCAGTATCAATAATTGTAAAGAAGGAATCATCAAGATGGAGTAAAATAAGTATTGTGTTAACTATTTTTTTGTATTAAATACGACTTAAACTTTTTGAAACTATTGTATCTTAAATAACAAATTAGATCTCAAAATGTGGTGATATTTTATTAATAAATTATTGACATATCGAAATATTATTAAATTTTGTTTCACAAATTAAACATGATGGTATTTTATTTAAGTTTTAAAACTAAATATTACAATTTATATTTCTCCATCCCTATATGTATGCACGTCTATGTATGAAAATCGTATAGTGGCCTAGTATTGAACCCTCAGGTTCACCATATGTTGGTCCAGGCCGCGAACATTTGAACAGATGGGCTCTACGCCAAAAAGTCATTAAATGATATTGTGTTGGATCGACAAGTGCTTCGACTAAACACCACCATGATTATTTGGATCAAATATAATATCTAACCCATTTGATTTAAAACCAGAAAAATAGGCCATTAAATAAATTAAAGTACTTTAAAAATTATAACAGGGTTATTTAATAAGTTATACAAAATTAAATCAATGAAACAATATGTATTTCTGCTGTGGTAAAGTTAGTCACGAATAGTTTTTACTCGAATAATAAAAGAAAAAATTAGTTTATTGTGTTACGAGTGACAAAAAATTACTTTCCACAAATAAAGCGCTGTACTTTTTCTACGAACTCTATTATGCCATGTTAAAAAATGGAAAAAAACAAACTTAAGCAAATGCTTTATTTTGTATTAGGAGCAATAAAAGACTAACAACAATGTTAAAACTTCAAATAGACGACTGACACCAAACAACTAGGTGTAGATTGCTTTAAACTTTGCATTTATATTATTTGGTTTTTAATTCAATAAACATTATAGGTACGTAAAGACGAAAGATGAGGTTATGGAATTTTCTCTGACTAGTGGCGGAAAATGGTGGAAATCAAGTTTTCGTTGTATCCGAAAGATGTATTTTCGCAGAGTCGTAGACAAAATTTTTCTGTTTACTGAGTACTAGAGTTAGTCTTCTAGTACTCAGTTTTAGTACAAGTAATAAAATAATTATTTATAATAAAAGTGTGAGAATATATATTTTTGGGCACTAGTTGAGAAAATGTGTCATAGAACATTTTATCTACGACCACAATTATTATTATTTTTTTTTGGTGTGTCATCGGATTCAACTGCTAAGGTTATTTCGCCTCGTGTTCTGTGTAGGCTTTGTTACTGTTTCCCAGCGCCACTTTAGGAACAGCACTGTTAATTAGAACCCAACAGTGAATGGTCGAGTGAGGAATCCTACCAAGGCCACGCCATAAGAAACATTTGGTAGGCTCACTTGCCGCTGATCGCATACAAATATTATACTAAGAAAATTTGACCTTGGCGACGCCATTCGGGGGTCTTAGTCAGGGCCGGATTGAAGAGTATTTAAACATTTTGTAATAAAATAAGGTATTGATAGGCAGGGGCGTATTAAAACAAAAAGGTAAAAATTTACATAAAATATATTTTAATTTAACTTATAAGAACAGCATTAAGAAAGACAATATGCTCTACAGATTGCGCCAAATAATTAGCTAGTTTATATTGAGGGTCTTGAAATTTCTATATAAATATAACTTAAGGCCAATTACACCGTTGTGTTAAACGAAGTTTAAAATGACATCGTTAATATAAAAATGTCTTTTTAATCTTCGTTTAACACAACGGTGGAATCGGCCCTTAATAACATATACGAGGTTTATCCTTACTAGTCCTACGAATTTCATGCAGCCTTATAAGTAAAGCATCCCCATCTGCTTCGCAGTTTTCAGTACCAGAATGTAATAAATTTAAACATTGCAATTTTTTGAACGTCCTTTGAAATTGGACCGGTGTAGGGTTTACATTAAGAGTTGCCGATTCCTCACAGAAATTTGGCAACATGTTTACCTTCAGCGACATATGGGATAGTTTTGTGTAATTAATACTCAGTCGGTAATATAGAAAGATGTAATGCTATTTTAGTTTGAAAATTGGCGGGCTTTTGAATTTACTTCGACAAAATATAAGAATTTGAAATTTTTAATAGCATTTTTTTAATACGCATCTCATGCGTGTTAAAAAATGCAAATAAAAATGTAAAATTTTATGTTAAATAATTTTAGAAGTATAAAATAAATAATACAAAATTATATATTAACTAAATATTATTTGTAGAATCTTTATTGGTTACAACAATAAACATAATATACATTTTCTGAATAAACAACTATTTTAAATAACATTTTTCTTTAATCGTGCGAAATAAAACAAGAGTTCCATACATAAATTCTGAAACGAATGAAACGAAAAAAAAAAAAAAAAAAACAATCGATGAAAGCGAAAAACTACTCAAAACATGATTTTGATTGTATGTGACTCATTACTAATTTTTAATTTACTACTTATAATTTCTTTAATGTCTAATTAAGATTTTCTTGCTTTATGTAATGAAAATACTTTAGATTTATTAAGATTAAAAAGCTTGGTTAATACACAATTAAATTCGCATATCTAGAATAATTATTATCAAAATGAATATCAGAATTAAATCTTTGTTAAGCATTTCAATATTTGGGGATAACACAATTACGATTAATAATCATTTTTTTCAGAAAAAAAGTCACTCTTTACAAACAATTCTGCATGTTGAAAAAAATTACAAGAAAAAGTTTCCTTTTGAAGTTATTAAGAAAACCGACAGGAAAACTGTGACTTTTCTTCGTAAAATCAGTAATAAATTTTTTTTCCTATTGTCAATTTCATGTTTCTTCATTTATTAAGACCCTGTACATCTGACCTAACATATTAATACAGTAAACCTGTTTTTTCGTAAAACAGATTTTTTTTATAATGACTTTTTCCTTAAAATAAAAATAAAGATTTTCCATTTTGTCAACTCCATACGGGAACGCACTTACAGCCGTATGCATAGTCGATCGCCAGCGACTCGCCAGAAAAAAGTGGCGACTCGCCGGAGATTGTCACCGGAATGTCATTTCACGCAAGTTTTTATTTTCTTTTATAGGAATTATCACCGGTATCTCTCGTATTTTATTCATGATTCATTTCTTAAAACTCAAAAAATAATGAACGATTATCAAATTTTTCCCTATAAAAGAACATGAAAACTTGCGTGAAATGACATTCCGGTAACAATCTCCGGCGAGTCGCCAGCTTTTTGTGCTTTCGCCGGCGGATCGCCAGCGAATCGCTGGGATACGCCGAAATGAATCTCTGGCGAGTCGCTGGCGATCGACTATGTATGCGGGCGGCTGTTAGAATAAGGAGATGTTTAAAATATAACATTTAACTTAAAATCTTAATAATATACCTACATAAGTAAATATAAATTTACGCTAAACTTTACGTGACGTTAACCAGGCACCTACCTACATCTTACTAATAGGTTTACAACTGACGAACTGACCCATAACCTAGGACTTTTTTTGAATATATACACCATACTTATGCCGCCTTTGAGAATCCACATCGGATGCATCTGAGATCTAGTAAATCTTTGATCACGTGATTCAGTATACGTAAATTTAATGGTACAGATGTGTCCGATGTGGATAAAAAAACGGTCGAGATGTAAAAAATGCATCCGATGTGGATTCTCAAACGCGGCAATACCTACCTAACAGGATCTTTAGGAAACCGAAAAAAAGCTTTTAATACACGTAACACTTAAAAGTTAACAAATTAACACTGGAAAACAACTGCTATATTAAAAGTGTTAAAAAATATCTATAATTCTAAAAAAATAACAATAACTACATAATACACACATCACAATCACAAACAAAATAAATTTAATACACACGCTACTGATTCCGAGCTGCTGCAACTTGTTTGTTTTTGTCGATATAAACGACGGCAGTGACGCCACTGGCTTGATTGAGAGGTTGGACCCCAAAATGGCGGTGTGCGCTTAGATGTGCGCGTAGCGTTGCCGCCAAGACAAGTTAGCCTGCCGATTGTTTCTTATGCCATGCCAAGCCAAGGCATAAAAATTAATTTTAAATAATTAAATTAAATGAAAAAATTCCTGCTAACGGTGGGATTCGAACCTGGGACCCTTGGATCCACAGGCAGAGACTCGACCACTGAGCCACCCACCCCCTTGCCACAAATATTATTATTAAAATAATAATAATTCATATTTTAGTTAAATGTATAGTGTAAATTATCTTGTGTTACCTTTATTATGAGGAATTTATGATCTGGAAATTTATAAATAAGCTGAAGAATGTTGGTCTTGTATTAATGCTGTAGTATGCAAACCGAGTTTAAGAATTCCTCATTTCTGATAAGAAGGATTTAACATAGCATAGATCTGTTATTCATATCATTTAAATTTTTACCAAAAGCAAGGGTACCTAACTATTCCTAAATTTTATTTAGGTACTATTGAACTTAAGTTGGAATCATATGGAAAACTTTTATATGACTAAAAGAAAGTTTGTTTTTTGTAAAAAAATCGGCAATGTCTAAAACCTAAAATGCGAGGGTTGTTAGGGGGTTGTTAGAAAATATGTCTTTATTTTCAAGAATTGTTACAAAAAAATTTAAATGGAACTGAAAAGTACGTTTTAGAAAGCAATATATTCATTTACTCTGAAATACATATATTTAATTACTTTTTACACATTTCTTTTTACAGCAGCCTTGAACAATTTTCTCTGCATCTTGATACTTAATCTAGGATGCACATTGATACAGTTTGTAACTAAACTTAAACATTATTTTCAAAAAAACTGTTTTAGAGAGTATAAAAATAAAATATTAATAAATTCCCAGGAAATTCCCAACGAAATCCCAATATTACCCTTACGAAATAATGAAAACTATTTTTGAACCCCCAAGAAAAAAAAATTAATGAAAAATTGATCAAATTTGTCAGCAGGGGGATTCGAACTCACCTACTCTAATTCGGCTATCACTGACATAAATATTTCCGAATTGGCAAGATGAATATAAGATTTTGAATCCAACCTCGCGTTTCAGATAATTTTCAATACTGCAATAAATTAATGTATAGCATCGTCTAAGGAAACATGCTACCACATGCAAACACTTCCCTCAGGTAGTCTAAATGTTCTAAGTTTTCAAAATACACAAAAACGCAAACAAATACTGTGAGAAAATTGGTTTTAAAGGAAATTCCCAACTAAATCCCAATATTACCCCTACGAAATAATGAAAACTGTTTTTAAACCTCCAAAGAGAAAAAAAATTATTCAAAAATGTTGATATCTTAATTAAAAACAATAAAAAGTAACGTAAAATCTTGAACCACCCAGAGAGTTGAAGTTTCTGCCTGCCTAAGCAAGGACTATTCAAGCAATACAACAAAAGTGTCCAATTAAAATTAATTAGCAAAATTCAATACAACAAAAACTATACCCCACACTCAACCCTCTAATTTAATATCTAAAAGAATGTCTATTATTAAAAATGAATGAATAGCAACATTTATAGGATAAATTACACTATAAAAAAAGAATAAAATATACTTCTATCCCAGAGAATGTATCTTCAATCAAAAAGGAAGTAAAATCTGCTGAAACCTTCTTAAAACCAGTTTTTTCTTTAATATACGGGTCTGAACTACGATCGGTCTTCAAATATGAAACTGCTCCTAAGGCTACCAATGGGCTGAACTTCTAATTCAATTCTTCTCGAACACGAGTTAAGAAGCCTTTACAATCACAAAAATAATGGGCTTAACTTCACGTTAACCAACTGTACCATCAGGTATATATACCACACCGTATAAATCTGAAGAACCTGGGCCCTGTCCGTCATATTGTTAAGACTATTTTTTAAAGTAAAAAAAAAACAACACTCTATAAAGTATCAAAGTATCCCCCAGATGCTTCGACTATGGCCAAGATTTAATCAGCTTACTGCAAGATGGATTAAACCTTAAGGTTAAAATACAGAACTACCTCCACAAATTCACTTTGGCTAAAATAATCTCAATAAACATACTCGTCACCTTTAAAGAACAGGAAAGAACACTGGCAAGCAGGCAGGCGACCGAATGTGTTAATATGCGAAGATGGCAGGAATAGTGACAAGAAGAAGCAGACACGGCAAAATGGACAAAAATACTTATTCCAGAAATTCGAATCTAGACCAAAAGAAAACATTGGGAAATTAGTTACTACTTAACACATATGCTGACAGGACACGAGTGCTTTCAAGGTTATAAGATAATGTTCCGTTTATCAGAAAACCAGGAACATACATTCCTACAGTTACAAAGAGGTAGATAGCATTTTTATGTGTCGTAAACAGCTGGTAGAGGCAACTAATGGCAAGCAAGATCGGAATACTAAGACCAGAAATCATTGTGGGAAAGATGATAGCGGACAGTAAATCTTGGGAAGTGATACAAAGCTTCTTAGTAGCTCAAATTCTAAAAAGATAGCGACATCAGACTAAGGAAAAATAGGTAAACGCACAACGATATAGACAGAATAGAAAGAAAAGGAAAATTATTATCAAAGTCCTACCTCTTCTTGAAGTTTAATTGTGACTTAGCCCCTTAATTTTCTTAAATCTAACAAATAAGAATAAGCTCTTTCAGAATCAAATAAAAACGATAAAATATAGCACCTTCTTCTACGAATATATTCACATAATGTTAAATTATGTGTTAACTTATTTTAATACCTAATTTATTAATATTGCCATAATAATAATACTAGTATTATTGAAAATGTATGAAAGTGTTTGTCGAATTGATGGATACAAGTTCTTTTGACACCTTTTTCAGTGCATCTTATTGCACTCACGGGATATATAACACCCTCTTCGAACAAATATTTTCGTAAATAGTAGAGAGAGACTTCTAAGAATTTTTCTGGTGGTAGATAACGACATAATACATATATTTAGATATAAAAATGTTAGATAACACCTTTAGCCATTCACCCCTTCAATTTCATAAATTCCAGGATTTCTTCGAGCAGCTCTATGAGAGGTAATTACCCTATTCCCCCAACCTGAAATCACGCCAGCTTTTAAAGCAGATTGCAACAAGGATCGCACTATATTGTTACTTAAAACATTCATGCTTCTGAAATATAATTGGTTACAACCTTGCTCGGGGTAGGTATTTAATTTTATAAATAATATTGTCGAAATAAAATTTTTTTTTGAATGTAACTGGTTACATAAATGGCTTTTATGTATGGGTAACTTTTGACCCTATTTTAGGAATCAAAGTTATAAAATTATTATGGTACGTCTAGGGTTAAAATGTGAAATTGTTAGATTCTCATTTTTGAAAATTAAAATAATCATTAACTTAACCATATAAGCAAGAATATTAATAACACGGAAAACCTAGTATTCAATAAAATATGAAGTAAGTATATTAATTCCTTATATAACAAAATAATCCTCACGACCGACAAATATTGACATATGATACTACTCCATACAAAATTAACGATTGCTTAAATACTCGACAATATGCTCTCGTTCCCCCGGTCCGCAATATCTACAGGGGGTTGCCATTGATTCTGCATGTCTCGTACCATATGTGCACGAACCGCATGCACAGGTGTCTCGGGATCACCCCATCCAGAATGACAAAAGAAAACTAAACAGAGTCGCGTTTGTTATTTAGCATCGGTAAGTAGATTAACGGGCCGTTCGTAGGGGTAGCAGCGAGAGATAAAAGATCGAAATCGATGGGGTTGAAATTAGTTTTAGATAAGGATCTAAATGCGGTATTTTATAATCGACTTCTGCGTCTAGCTTCTAAAATGTTTTTAATAATATTAATAATATTAAAAGCTTTTATTGGCCAAACTAAGTTATAGAAATAGTTTGCCAAATGGCAGAGTTTAAATTTGCTTTTCCACTCAACCAGTATTAGGAAAAAAATTTGTAAAACTGCCTCCAGAAAAACAAAGATTTAAGTTTTACCTACATGTACATATCTTTTCTTGCACTAAAAATTTAAAATAAAGTATAAATATAGGGTACTGCCAAAAGAGTACATGACTAGATTTATTAAAATGAAGAAGGATTTGTGGTCATCTAGAGTCATAAGAAGACAATAATACACAAAATCAAACATGTGTCTTTGTTATAAATAGCCAATATAAAAAATGTACCGGCTGATCGAAAGGCATTTTTTGACTTCTCAAATTACTACTGTATAAATAAATAGTCAACACAGCGCCCTAAGGGACTACCTAACTTATGTCTAAAAGACTTTGATTCCGTAAACTTAAGGTATTTGCAACAGTAATACGTCAACTGAAGCAATAAAGGTATTATTAAATCTCACGCCACTGCACATCTTCATACAAGGAGAAACCAGGTCAGCTATTCACAGGCTAATGCCATAACCACATACAAATTTGAAAGAAATTTTCAAATTCAAATACCAGCCCGAAAATCCTGGAAACAGGGACGTCCCGTACAGGTTGAACTCGTCTGGTACACAGATGGTTTAAAAACCAATTAAGGAGCCTGTGCTGGAATCTATGGACCCAAGTCGAAAACAACGATTTCGCTGAGTTTAGGAAAATATGCAATAGTATTTCAGGCTAAACTAATATACATACAACACTGTGCAAGAGAAATACTAAATCAGCAAGTATCAGGCAAAACTATTGCCATATACTCTGAGAGCCAAGGCAATTCTCTCACCAGAAATAAAATCACAACTGGTGAAAGACTGTCTAGAAGACCTGGCAGAGCTAAGTAATCAAAACATAATGACCCTAGCCTGGGTACCAAGCCATCAGGGATATCAGGGTACCGAAAATGCCGATACATTAGCCCGAGAAGGCTCAGATAAGGCCATGACAGGCCCCCCGAACCCTTCTGTGGAGTTGCTAAGGCATTGTGCAAGGCATCCATCAAACAATGGATGCAAAAAAGTCTCAGGAATGGTGGAACAAATATTCAAGACAGAGACAGACCAAACAGTTCATCAAGGAACCATCAGCCAAGTTCACGAAAGACCTACTGGATCAAAAGCGTCAAATCGTTAGGATAACAGTATGTCTTCTTACCGGACACTGTCGCCTTAAAAGGCACATGAGTGTCACCAATCCAGCAGAAAAAGCAACTTTGTGCAGGTTCTGTGAATAAGAAGAGGAAACATCATTACACGTCCTGTGCCAATGTAGAGGCCTGGCTGGAATGAGGTTTCTAACATTGAGCGAAGAAAAGCCAAATGCATGCAACTACATGCGGGAGCCACTGTCAAAGCTACTAAGTCTAATAAAAAAGACGCTGTAGACAAGGACAAATAACGTCCAACTCCAAATCTAATCTAAATAGTACTGTATTATTGACACAATCGAACGCCTTGGTCAAGTCACAGAAAATCGGTGCTACAGCTTCATTAAATTTAATTTTCAAAATGAGATGAGAAAATATCGCATCATTCTTGTTCTTTTAAAAACCAAATTGTTTCTTACGACTTTTTCAATAATTTTGGGCAGTGTAGGAATAATAGATACAGGCCTAAAGTTCGAAGGAACATAATTACAGTCGCCTTTATGTATAGTATAGTGACTTCAAAGTACGATTGTAGGTCGCCATTTTGATTACACTTTTCCACCACTCGAATTGCGTTCATCTGCCATATAGCAAAATAGTGTTTATGTCGTCTCTACCTTATTCTCGATGGTGCTGACTAATAAACATTAATATTAAATCGATTTATTTTCAATAAATTTTAAACAAAATTATTTAAAAAAAATTGTGATTTAGCAAGATCGTATAATCTATTACTTTTTTTATTGGACAAATATTAAGAACTAGTACACACTGTGCTGCAAATAGTACCGAAATAGTACGCAAATAGTACGCAAATAGTACGCAAATAGTACGCAAATAGTACGTAAATAGTACGCAAATAGTACGCAAATAGTGCGCAAATAGTACGCAAATAGTACGCAAATAGTACGCAAATAGTACGCAAATAGTACGCAAATAGTACGCAAATAGTACGCAAATAGTACGAAAATAGTACGAAAATAGTACGAAAATAGTACGCGAATAGTACGCGAATAGTACGCGAATAGTACGCAAATAGTACGCAAATAGTACGCAAATAGTACGCAAATAGTACACAAATCGTACGAAAATAGTATGCAAATAGTACGCAAATAGTACACTAATAGTACGCAAATAGTACGCAAATAGTACGCAAATAGTACGCAAATAGTACGCAAATAGTACGCAAATAGTACGCAAATAGTACGCAAATAGTACGCAAATAGTACGCAAATAGTACGCAAATAGTACGCAAATAGTACGCAAATAGTACGCAAATAGTACGAAAATATTACGCAAATAGTACGCAAATATTACGAAAATAGTACGCAGTTAGTACGCAAATAGTACGCAAATAGTAGACAAATAGTACGCAAATAGTAGGCAAATAATATTAAAATAGTAGGCAAATTGTACAAAAATAGTACACAAATTGTACATAAATAGTATAGAAATAGATTAGATAAAAAATGGTCGAAACTAATTAAAATTAAGTTGGTAACCTAAAAAAAGTAATTGCTAAATTTTTAATTAGGCAAATGGAAATACTACAGAACATTACACATTTCGGATCCGATAGTACAAAATAGTTTGTGCAGAATATTACACAAATATTACACATATCGTACATAAATAGTACGCCAAACATAGTACTCAAACAGTACACTAACTACAGAAATACTACACAAAATACACAAAAGATAGAAACAGTAGTACATGTAGTATAGATTGCTTGTACACCATAGTACAGCAGCGGTTTACCCCTAGATGTAGCTTTATCCTAACTTCTGTTAGTTTAACTTTTACAATTTTAAATACCTTTTTTATCTTTATAATATTAACACATTTCTATTTTAATATGTAGATAATATGTCTTAACTTTAACCGTAAATAGAATTCATGTTGGCAGCCTTCATTTAGTCAACATTTCTTCCCCCGCACAAGTTTAGCTTCAGAGTTCCCCATTAGGCATGTGCAGGGATGCTGTAATAGTGCTATTAACATGGGTTTTTATTGTCTTAAAATTGTTAGAAAGTTTTTTTAAAAATTGTATTATATTTTTAAATTAAATTATTTTATGATGACAGTCAAATTTATTGTAGGTAAGCACTGAAGATAGCTTGATGCACAAAGCATTCTGCTAGTTTTAATAAAAATGTTGTCACAAGATTTTCTTTTCTGATTCAAGCTGGGTGGATATAGCATCTTTTTGTTTCTATTAATTTTAAAAATAAAAATATTTCCATATGGTTCAGACAGTTTGCGACATATTGTATAATAAACTCCTAAATCATGCGGAAACAATAATGGAGAATCTATTGATGGAATTCTGTTTTTATATTTAGTCGAAAAATAATTGATTTTTTATTTTAGTTCAATATTCTGTTTTATTTTTTTTGCATATCAATCACTTTTTAAAACCGTACTTTTTCAACGTTTTACAGTACATATTGTTACGCAGCACCTTTTAACTCCCCCGTATTTTTTTGACATAAAGAAACTTGCTTTATCGATCTTAAAATCAAAAAGAACTATGCATTTTTAATTTTTTTTTATAATGAAATGAACTTTGTATCTTTTTTAGTTAACGAGCTATTATACAAAAAACGCATATAAAAATCAGTGGTGTGTCTAGGGCTTTGCTTGAGCCGTCCCTGCAAAAACTACCTCTTTTATTTATATTTTTATTTCTGAACTCTATAAAAAACAGTATAGAAACCCAATGCTATTGACGCAGCTATTGAATAGTAGAGATGTACCATGTGCTCAATGAGATGTACCATGTGCTCAATCACATAAGATAGAGAGTCGAGAGCTCCTTTCTTTATTTCGCTCACGTCTAAATATAATTAGGCGTCTCATTTTTATTTTTCTGAGCGAGCTGGTTAACATATTGACTGATGTCTAGAATTACAAGTATTCTTACACTTATATTTAAGAAACTATACATTTTTAATTATTTAATTTGTCATTAACATATTTTTTTTTAATTTGTTGTCATCGGCATCAACTACTAAGGTTATTAGCCTCGTGTTTTGTGTAGGCTTTGTTACGGTTTCCCAACGCCACTTTAGGAACAGCACTGTTAATTAGAACCCAACAGTAAATGGTTGAGTGGGGAATCCTACCAAGGCATCAGAATTAATTTTAAATAATTAAATTAAATGAAAAAATCCCAGCCAACGGTGGGACCCTTGGCTCCGCAGGCAGTGACTCTACCACTGAGCCACCCACCCCCCTATTAATATATTTATTTTAAAAACACACAGAACTAATTACATGTCCCTTATCTATAGATACAAATCAAAAAATACATACTATCTAATTAATTGGAGTTGAAATAAACAAACATCGCTACTATATAGGTTTTAACAAAGTTCTTGGAAAAATAAAAATACTAAAATAATCAGAAATAATCAGAGCGCTAGCAAACCCCACACCAAAGCCACCGAAATCCTACAAAGTCATATTACTTTGGTCGAAACCATCAATTTTCAACAATTTCCCTATACGTTTATGTGTTATGTAAAACAAAAGATTTTTTAATGGATCATGATGATCCGCACGAAAAGTTAATTGATGGGGGGGGAGGGGCGAATATCTGCGATTGGGACGTTGATTTTAAATTGACCTAATAAATACTGACTGTCCAAATATGTATTAAATAATTTATGTAAAAAGACGAGGTTTGTTATAGAGCGCCCATCTTTAAATTTTTCAATTTTAAACTATTTTTAATAGGTATAAATTGTTAATTGAATATGTCTTTCTTTGGTATTATTAAGTATATGCTTATCAAATTTGAAAATATTTTAAAAAACTATTCTGTAGTTATCCATTTTTGATACTACCTAAGGCATTGTTTGGATAAAATTTTTAGGATTACGAATTTTACTGAATGTAATTAGGTACCTTGCATTTGGAAATATTAAAAAGTAATTTGTTTTCTAATAACCAATTCGAAATTTAGTCATCTTGCAGTTTTAAAAAATAGTCATTTAGGGAGGATATTTTCTTATTATCTGCATACATGAGACATGAGAAAAATAATAGGAAAAGTGAGGGTCCTAAATTGGAGCTAAAGGGACCGCAGAGCCTACTAGGATATTATTAGATCAAGTTTCTCAGAACAAACCTTAACGCTGGCCATGCCTGCCCTAGCAACACCTTATATCGTAATAATAACATATTTGACATTAGACAATTATAATTTATAAACACTACCATTACTCAACATAAACATAAAGCAGAATTGCAAACTCTATGTAATACATATGCTATACTAGAAATAAAGACACATACATTACCATTTAGATATATTTCAAAAAACAATCGGACAAAAACAATATTCATATTTAGGTGCCAAAATGTTATTTATAACTTGTTGCCTTCTGAAATTAAGGTAGAGAGCAGTTCATATGTATTTAAAAAAAAGTTAAAAAATGTTTTTAATGTGCCACAAGATATTGTACATGATATATTATTAAACAATAAAAAAAATTTAATTTTGTTCTTATATTATCATCACTTGTGAATTTATGTATTTATTTATGATCACCACTCACAAATAAGCGTGTCTTACTACAAATAAACATTATTATCATCGTTGTCATACACTATACTGAAATATTCAGCGAACTCCTCTGCAGTGATTTTCCCTATTTCTCCATTTTTCACCCAAAAGCAAAAAAATAACTGTCAAAAATAATTCAGCAATTAAAAAAATTCCTCTCCCAATCTGTCCATCCTATACAGTCTATCCAGCCGTCAAAAACTCCAACCCGTACCGTTCCCGAACGTTTCATACATTGAAAACCGTATTGGACCACCGTATTTCTAAGCTCCACCCCTTACTAAAACTCTATTGGCCTGATTTTACCCTAAAACTTACGGTCTCCCCTATAGGAGCTTTACACAAAATGTGCTTTTATAAACGTACGTCTGTCGTCTCACTCTGACGCATCGATTCTTCCAATCGGCCACCTTTCTCTAGCATAAGGGGGTGGAAATCAAGCTGTTCGAAGGGGTAGGAATAATGCTCGACAATATTTCTACCCTACAGATAGGGTTTTTCACATTATCGGTTCAGATTTTCAAGCAGAAAGTCGTTCAGACTGAAAAGTTTTTTGTATAGCGTGCGTTTGAGTGTTTAAAAACAATTACAGTGGTAACCATGGAGATTTCTAAGTTAAAAAGTGAATTGAACTGTGATGAACAAACTCAAATTGTAGCGAAACCTGTAAAAAGGCCGTTCGACGTAGCTTTCTTAATGTTACCAGATGAAAAACTGAAACAGAAACAAAAATTACAAGCCATATATGACAATTCTTATAACAGTACTGAAGAAGATGAAGAAATCGACATTATGGATACGCCACGTGAGTACAAGAAGTTATATACGCATAAACTAGATCAATCCAGCTTAATAAAACCCAAAAACTTAGACGATTTACGTTCCAAATCATTAACCACATCCTCCAGTGAACAAAAAAGTGCTTTTACCAAAGTAAATTTAGGAAAAGACACTAGGCTGTCACCCGCTCTAAGCGTAAGTCCCGACTTGAACTACCAAAGCTCGCTATCACCATCGCCACCGATCATCAACAAGAGCTACCAAAACTTCTCGGGAATCCTAACACCTAATCAACTATTTAAAAACCAACAACTAGCATATCAACATCAATTTCTACAAGACAATTTCCATCACACCAGTCCAGCGAACCTAGAAAACAATTTTTTCAAATCGCAACCCGAACTTCTACAGCCGAATTTCGCTAAAATACGACCAATATATCGACCGGACTTGACGTACGGTTACCAGCAGTTCTCCAATCCTGAAATGTTGAAAATGGCACCTCCGGAGCTACGTAGTCCAGCCGCGGCTATCCTAACCTCACTTTTACCTCCGTCGTTGGCCGCTTTGAGTCTACCAGCGCAGAATATTTGCGCCAAATGTAATATTTCGTTCAGGATGACTTCGGATTTGGTTTACCATATGAGATCGCATCACAAAAACGAGACCGGGGACACTATTAGAAAGAAGAGGGAAGATAAATTGAAATGTCCCGTATGCGCTGAGTCCTTCAGGGAAAGGCATCATTTGACGAGGCATATGACGGCTCATCAGGATAAGGACGAGGACGAAGAGAAGGCTAGTAAGAAAGGGTTTTAAAGTTTGTTGATTTTGGTGTAATGCATGATTATTGGGTCTTGAGAATCTGTCAAAATTTATATGCAACTGAGAGAATGAGGGCGATATACAGGGTGTCACAAAAATTGTTTTTGATAATCCATAATCGAGCATTAAATTTTGTAAAATATAGACAATATACAGGAAAAATAAAAATAATGATTTATAATGAAGAGTAAATATGTATTTTTCAATATGGAGCAAAATAATAATTAAAATGTTGATAAGAATTAGAAAAATATGCTTAAATTTAAATGATTGTACTTGTTTTTGAATTACTTTATTCAATATATAATTCAAAATAAAAAAAAAACTAACTATGGCTGAAGTGTGTATTGGAAATTTTTTAATTTTACAAATTTTATGCTTGATTATGTATTTCCAAGATAATTCTTTTTTCAATCTCTATAAAACTTTTTGGGACACTCTGTATATTTTCTAATATACGGTTTAGTTAGATAATACCAACCAAATTTTATACAATTTATATCATACAGTGTGTCACAAAAGAATAACAGGAAGATCATTCTTATTTTTGGTTTATACGTATCAACGGCAATTTTTTAGGTTATTTCTATGTTCTAAAATGTTCACAGACCTACATACAGGGTAGCCCATTACTATGGCAAATTTAATATTGCTCTTATCATAATAAATATTAGAAAATGTTTTAAACATAAGTTATAAGGTTAAACTTTTTACATATTTATAAAATACTGTGAAATGTACAGGATGTTCCGTTACATCGAGACAGTTTAAATAGCGATTTTTTAAATTACCTACCTTATTTATTTTTTTACTATTGTCTTCAGCTTGCAAACAATTTTACAATAAATAGTAAGTTGCTTTATTGCAAAAAAGTGATTGAAAAGTTAGTTAAAATATTTGGTATTAAAGATAAGAGTTAGCTGAAAAGTCTGAGAGGATCGAAAGTTCATTTTGCTATTCTTTACTCAAAATTATATTATTTTACTAATTGTTTTTGTAATGTAGGCCCTACAACTGACAGTTTTTGATTTTTTAATAATTGATAGCTTAAAAATAATAAGAAAAATTGAATTTCCTCGCACAAATGGGTTACCCTGTATATAATAATATCGATAATAATTAAATCAAATATTCCACAATGTTTTTTATAAATATTTAGGCCATATTACTAGCAAATTTAATCTACTGGCGAAAATTGGTCAAAAGAATAAAATTATAATTTGATCTAAAAAAAATTGAATGAGGTTTCCAAACAATACTGAATTTGAATTAAGGTATCATAACAAAGTAATATATTATTGATATACATTTTGGTAAGTGGAATTTCTGAATGTTTCTCTTTTTTAATACATCTTCAGGTACTTAATTTATCTACGTTATAAGAGAATAATAATATGTAGAAATTACTCTATCGAATGATTACTTTACCACCACGCACACCTGATTTGATCCCAGTGGACTTTTTTTAGTAATTCTGTTAATTAGTCGAATTTATCTTAAATATTTCGAATTTATTTCAATTACGTTATATACAGGAAAAAAATTGTTTAAATTTTTTTATACTGTATATTAACGAATTTATTTATAAGATGTCAGTTAATTTGTTCTTAAAATATAGGGCAACCAACTAAAAAAATATCCACTTCATAAATCTATAAGAATTGAGAAATATTTTTCTTTTTTGTGCCACACTGTATCGTTGAGGTATCCATTTTAAAACATCATAAATTAACATTGGAATAATGGTATTCATTTGTAATTTTTTTGACATATCCCATCTATGTTTTTATTTTAAATATTTGAATAATTTTAAGACAGATGTTTAGATTGAAAAAATAAGAATTAATAATATATAAAATGTCAAATATGGGAAATTACCTATACAGAACCGAACTATACAATTTTATTGCAATTTTTCAATGTTTTCTTTTATTTAATATACCTGATACATTGTTTTTTTTTTCAAATGAATTGAACTAAAAATTATTTTATTTTCTTATTGATAGTCTTGATATTAAAAATTATAATGATATCCTGAATAGATACCTCAACTGTTTTTGGTTTTATAACATATATGGTTCTGTAAAATACTGATAGAATGGACAACTGAGCATATTGTTCTCTCTCCTCGATAATAATTGACCCTTCTAAGATTCCAAAAAATGCATTTTGTAAAAATCTGGATACAATATTCCTATTTCACCCTGTATATATTAGTGTTAGTTGTTATTTATTTGTATTATGATTATAATGAGATATTTTGTTCTAGTCGATTTTGATGAAAGTGTATCAAAAAGCAATTAATTACTAAATAAATATTGTAAATAGTGTATATTTCAATGTAGATATCGTTTATTTGTTGATTTTTGTTAATTATATGTGCAATATTCAACTGATTTTAATAAAAGTTATATGAAATAATTATTATTTGTGTTTTATTACCTTAAAAAAATATATAGTAAAATTGTTTCTCCAAAAAAGGTGTGTACCTACATGTAACTACAGTATAGAAGGGAAGAAATTTTACTCAAAAAAAAGACCCCTAAGACCTAATCACTCATTTGATAAACAGCTAAAATTAACTTGAATATTTTGTAGTCTTCAATAAATAAACCTTCATCAAATGCAATTCTATAGAGGAATAAATTAAACAAAAATAATTGTGGGCAAGAGTACTTCTTTCCACCACAAGACAAAAATACCCACCTTAAATTAAATCTGAATAAAATAGGGGGCCAAATGGGGGTTGAAATAAAAAAATATAAATTAAAAACCAAAAGCGATATCATTTCTAGTAATAATCAAGCTCTATAAGGGCCTATTGATTCTGAAAAAAAAAATCTGAATAAAAATGGGGGATAAGGAAGGTTGAAAATTTAAAAAAAATCCTAACTCAAAAACAAAAACGACATTTATTTGAAAACTTCAGGAAAAATCAACTTTTTAAGGGGATGAAGCCTATTAATTCTGAAAAAAATCTAACTGTAAATAAAGGTTAAGGAGGGTCTGTTAAACTGTGAAGATTATAATATAGAATGCCAAGCATTATATTTATTCTAGTTATTACTTCGGGACGACTTAATTGATAGTTAAGGAGGGTCTGTTAAACTGTGAAGATTATAATATAGAATGTCAAGCATTATATTTATTCTAGTTATTACTTCGGGACGACTTAAAGATGATTGGTAGTTCCATTTGACTTGCAGGTGAGGAAAATCCGGAAAACTTCACCCATCATCATCGAAACTCATCAAAACTTATAACGAGCCATGCAAATTAATTAAAAATTCACATAATCTGCTGTAGGATTCGAAGCCGTGTATCTCTCAACCACAAAATTGGCTGTAAGTGAATACAAGCATGTGACAATAGTAAATAATACATTATTTTTGCCTTCTTCTTAATATTTTTCGTATTAGCTGACTTCAGTTAAACTGTATATCATAATAATATATTATTTCTGCTAATAATCCTAGTTGACCTCTGTTAAACTATAAAAGAGAAAATTTTAAACCTATCACACTTTTTAGACCCGTTTTACTTAATATCCTATTAGTGAATATTATTTAATTTTTTAAGTGTTTTGGTATTTTTCAAACAACCTATTATACCTATTGTTTTTTTTACTTAAGGAAGGGATCACACAAGACAGGCATATTAGCTCAATGCGAAGTCATGGTAGGGGAAGCAAAAGCGATACTAGCGCTAGCTGCGGATAATTCGTGCATTTTATGGCGATATTTGGTCATTTTGGCATATCAAATACACGTATACATTTTACTTTTTTTTTTTTTTTTCAAAAAACTAGGTAAAAACAATACAGTAAGCAACCGGAGTTGCTGTTTTAAAAATTGTAAAAATACTAGCAAAAAAACTGTAAATTTTAAAAATGTTTAGTAGCAAAGTGAAAATTAAATCAAAGAAATAAATGGATATGTGTAGAATAAGAAGAAAGATTACCTTTTTTTTGTAATAATAACAGTAATACTAGAAATACTGATAGGAAACCAGGTTTAATCATTCATTCTATGTTTTCTTTCGAACAAAAATGAAAATATAAATAACAACCCTTCTCTTTATACATTTTGACTTCACGCTATTATTTAAAGGTATTTTTTTATTTTGACAGAATAGGTTAATTCTTCAAAGACAGCTTATTAGACTTAGGCAACTTGTCATACATTTTCCCGTAATTACTGTTGCCTGCCTTTATCTTATTATTGATTTTTATTGAATACACTTAATTCTTTTTAATTTAAGCGATAAAAATATATAATAATAAATTAATGTTTTACTTATTTTACAAATCCATATACTTTTATTAAAACTAACATATATACTTTTTAATTACGAATTCTATTAAAAATTGTATTGTCAGTATAGGCAAAAAATAGTCCATTAGTAGAAATGCATAGCGAATATGCATAGAACAAGTAAAAACTTGTAGGTAATAATAATAATTTAATGTAATATAATAGTAGTGCTGTAATATATGTATTTGGTATTTGATTTCACTTATTTACTCTTAAGGACTAATTTTGAATAACCATGATTTTGATAAATGTAGTATAGTAGAATGGACACGATACTATAATACAGGGACATATAGTAATATGATTATTTAATAATTAATGCTTAAGTATTCAAATCAAATTCTATATAAAAAAGTCGTAACCACGAATATGAAAACTTGAGAATTGATATATTATCTGTACTGCTCAAATAAAACTTCATATCTCTGACCTCACAAATTTATTATAGACATTTTGAAAGTGTGTATCATAATAAATCCATCAATATTGTAAACTTATTCCTTAGATAAAAGAGACCTGAGATATAACATACACCGGTGTTTAACCTGCGCAAATGTTGCCGAGAGTGGGATAACTGGGCGGAAAGCATATTTACACATCCTCCTATATGACGGCACCGGAGTGCTGAAATCTGTTCGCCTTTATAACCTACAAGTACGCTACAAAAGCTCATTGATTTAGGCACCAATGCATGAGGCCTCTCTTATTGCTGGAATCAGTAAGCAAGCTTATCTGCATTCTATAAAACAATGGCTGTACTTAAACTGCCGTTAAACGGTCGTGTACTAAAATGCCGTTAATAGACATGATGTCATTCAAATGACGCATTTGAAGTGTTTTGGGATTAAACAAAAAAGAAAATATACAAGAAGAAAATGAAGCAACGACTTCTCATAGGGTGGCGGCTTCGCCGCCACCAAAAAATTTTAATCCATACCTGGCTACGCCTACCGGCATAGACGCCAACAGCATAGACGCCAACGGCCTGGACACAGCTAAAATCTAAAGTCTCACATAACATAAAATTTGTATCGGTGTCTAAATCAATGAGCTTTTGTAGCGTACTTGTAGGCTACAAATGCGAACAGGTTTCAGCACTCCGGTGCCGTCATATAGGAGGATGTGTAAATATGCGGGTGGAAACCTCTGTGACAGGGACGTACTTTGTTTATTAGCATCATAATGAACTAGGAGATAATTCAAAAGATATTTTATGTAAAGAGAAGACCTTTTAAAGAATATTTCGTTAACGTATATTTACTACGAACTTTTCTGCAAAAGACTACATTAAAATGTTGAAATAGAATATTGTTAATAGAGCAAGAAATGGTACTCATTGTCTACGAGTATTACGAAAAAGCATGTGCGCAGGCGAATACTGCAAATCAAACCTCTACGGCTATTACATAATATTAAAAATTAGTCAAAATGAGAAAATGCTGTTTTGTATTGTAACCTCAGAAAAAGATATATTAAAGCTTCTTTCTTTAGAAATATTAATTAATCTAGAGGAAGTGTCACATAAAACTCTAGAAATGCATATATCTGAAACCAGATAATATTTTAAAATTTAAAACTACTTTTAATAAGGTGCTAGGAGTGCTAAAATTGATTATTCGATTATCTTTAAAAAATCGGAAATAATCGATAAATCGAATATAATGGATTATTAAAAAGCTGATTAACCGATAAATCGATATTTCTAAAAAAATAACCGAAATATCGGTTATATAAAATAACCGATTATATTCGACCAATCGATTTTTTTTATATAATACCTTTGAAAAATCGAATATAATCAAATAATTGAAAATAATCGATTAATTAAAAAACCGATTAAGCAATAAATCGATTTTTCTAAAAAAAATCGATTATTTAGAATAAATCTACTTTTTTTGTATTTCCTTTAAAATCGATTATTACATTATCTTAAAAAAAGGAAAATATCAGAATAATCGATAAAACGATTATTTTTGTAACCCCTATCGGTCGCTTGCTTTTATCCGAGCATTTAGCTCCAAAATTTAGAGATTCGAATTTTTTGATCCCGTTATCTTTGAAACCGCATTCGATTATATATTAAAAAATAAATATTGCAATAATTTAACTTTAGTATATTTTGCTTGTACTAGATCATATTGTGCGTTTTACTTTGTTTTAAGACTTAAGATTCAAATGTCACTTCCGATTTGACCGCAAATAAGATGAACCTTGAAATTTTAAGTAGGTCATCCTGTATTTCATCTAATATACTTATAAAAATACCTTATAAAAATCAAATTTTGCTAGCAACTAGGCTTCTTTACTTCTTATTTATCTACCAAAAAGGGATAAAAACCACCTTTAGTAAATATTCTTATAAAACTACTTTTTAAAAACAAATTTTTTTTAGTAACAATGCCTATTTACTTCTTATTTAAATTAAATGTTCAAATTTTTATCCTTTTGTAAATTTATATAATATGAAATCTGTTTTCTGAAATATGTATTTGATGCTTAGTATTTATTGAAACCCCTTGATGTGGATCTGAAGTATTTAGCCCAAAGGATTATGGCGCTTTATGTCAAAACGTTAATAAATATTTACCGGTGAAAACGAATATATTAGAGAGTTATTGCAAGTTCACTTAAGGTCAGTCACTATTAGTGCCGCTCTTATTTTGACATCTGAGCATGCGTAGATCACTAACTTTAACAAAGATTGTGCCTGTCCTTAAAAGAGAGTTATTGCAAGTTCACTTAGGGTCAGTCACTATTAGTGTCGCTCTTATTTTGACATCTAAGCATGCGCAGATGTTTATGTTCTAAAACTGACTTTATTAAGGATTGTGCCTGTCCTTAATTGTGGATGTTTAAGGACAGCAGGTAGTGGCGACTTTATAGCTTTCGGATGCACTCGTCATTTAAATCTTCTAAAATTATAATTTATAATGCCTCTTTAATATTAGGTACTATTATAGAATTTATTTGACTCTAATTACGATGTCACTATTAGTGGCTGGCTTTATAGAAATTTGCAATATCTCTCTATTAAGGATAGGCACAATCTTTATTAAAGTTAGTGATCTGCGCATGCTCAGATGTCAAAATAAGAGCGGCACTAATAGTGACTGACCTTAAGTGAACTTGCAATAACTCTCTATTTTTTTATCTTTCATAACATTGGCACTTATATTATAAGTATATACAATTTTTCAAGATACATCGTGACATTTTGAACTTGAAATTGAATAACTAGAACACTTTAAATTGCTAAAACAAATAAATCAAAAAACAGCTGTCAATGGTGATTGAATTTAGGCGGAGGTGAGCGTTGAATGGAAATACCGGAGCAATTCGGTTGGCGTCATGCAAACAATAATTTTCAATTGGTGGGTTACTTGGGGTTAAACTAGACAACAATTAATAATATACAAAATCAACTCTCCACATCTGACCCGTTTGTTCCTCTATGATTGGAGATTTTATAACACACTGGTAAGGTTAACACAAAATTTTTTTTATAACAAATTAATTCCTTAAATTTGACAATATTGTTTTGTAAAATACCTAAAAGTTTTGATCCTACTAGGTCGATATTTTATTTTACGCCTACTATTAAAATTGATAATTTGAATTAATCCATTTGTCAATTGTCATTTTAGTTCTTACTTCAAACACAAGATGGCGCTAATTTTTATGTGATTGGTACTTTGTGACAACCAGCGTTTAATACCGTTTATTGAAGTATATTTCTCAAAACTATTTTCTCTAAATGCTATTTCCACTACCGAAGGTCAGGTCAAAGCGTTGAGTGAATATAAACAGTGATGCCAGTTTATATTTCATATTGCGATATAACGGTAGAATTTTTATCTAAAAATTGAAATAGGAATAGTAATGCAATAATGAAAACCTTCCAAAAATGAACACCTACAATTTCCAAAACAATAATAAACTAGAATAAATGTATATAATGCTTTCTATTTTATATTCTTCATAGTTTAAGAGTTCCCCATTTTAAATCAGATATTTTGTTAGACAGGATATGCTTCAGCCCCTTATAAAGCTTGATTTTTTTGAGGATTTTAATTTGATATCGTTTTCTGTTTCTGAGTTAGGATTTTTTCAATATTTCAACGCCTCTTAATTCCTCATTTTTATTTATTTATCCGTTCATTACTAATTTAAAAAAATAAAATTAATATATTTTAATTAATCTTCATCCTGGATTTGAACCTCGGACCTTTCGCATCGACACTCACTACTCTGTGTCTGCACTAGCGAGACAAATAACTTTCTTTTATTATTGATTAGATTAGATAGTTTTAATAAAATTTCCGATTCTTCACAAAGAACAATAATTTTTTAATTATTTTATTCCCAGTATTTAAAAAATATACTTAGTTAGTTTGGCAAAATTGTTACTTATTTAAAATTTAAAAAAATGATAGTGCTCGGTCACCAAATATGAACTATCATTTCCGGAATGTATATCCGTACAGCATCCTTTCTAGAATGGATATGAAATTATATCCATTCAGTAGAAGCAATGGCTTACTCTTTCGTCCTGTAATCTGGGCGTAAGTACGTAGAATTTATTTTATACGTGTGGATGTGTAATAATTATTGAAGTATTATTGGAAAATATAAATAATTTTCCAAAAGTTCTAAAAAAAAGTTATTTGAATGTTTTAAATTAAAAATTCAAAGGGCATTCTAACAAATACTACTATCACGTAAATTTTGGGTTTATATAGAGAGACTAAACAAAAAGAAAAGAGACTCGAGTGAGGACTGAAGTCCAAAACTCTTGTTTTAAGACCAGTCCCGAAACAAAGAAATGTATAAAGTTTTTGTGCAGTGATTTGTGAACTGTGGGTAAATATCTTTAAATTATTTCTAAAATGTTTTGTTTGAGATGATTAATTGTGTAATAATTGGTATTATTATTGGAAAATATAAAGAATTTACTAAAAATTTAAATGTTTTAAATTAAAAATTAAAAAAAAAAACACACGTATAGAAATAAAACAAATAATCATGTTATCACTCTAGTTAATATGATTTATATTGAACTAGAAAATTCAAGGTAGAGCGTGACATTTTTAAAAATACAACTATCACGTAAATTTTGGTATATATAGAGAGACGAGACAGAAAGAAAAGACTCTCAAGTGCGGACTAAGGTTCATAATTTACGCCGAGGGCGGGAGCTCTCGTTTTTTGGGACTCTTAAGTCCCAAAACAAAGTAAATGTGTAGAATAAAGTTTTATCCAGCGATTTGTGAATTATGAGTAAATATCTTAAACTTATTTTTAAAGTGTTCTGTTTGATAATAATTAATTGATTTACATATAAATGCCAATTTTACATTTTCGTCCCGATTATCATATTTATCATATTTTTATATTATTATGTAGTTAAAGTTTTCCAGTGCTATTTAAAATTGTTAATAAGTCCAAACTGTATAGTTCAATTAAGTGTTCAGCTAGTGTCATAAATCATTATATAAACTTTGGACATATTATCAAATAGTACTTTATTCCCTAATTATAATTTGAGTAATTTGTTCTTTAGAATACTAGTCACATTTGTACTTATTTTAAATATACATTTGTTAGTTTTTTAATACTTATTATATTAATCTCTCCTTACCCTTTCAAAACCAGTGAGCTATTCCGAGCAATTGAGAAGCCTTGGCGTTTCTATTCCCTTAGGACTAAAAGAGCCTAAGCTAGTTGCCAAGAACCGCTCCAATATGCTATTAAGGGATAATTTTTTTGTTTTTAATTTAATTTTTTTATTATTTTTATTTCCTACTGGTGAATGGATGTTTCTTCTGGACTCCAGGACCCTTTGGCTGGTGACAGTGCTGCCTTAATCCCTTAATAGTATATAAACAACAGTAACTAAAGACCTATCAATGGTTACAAATGGTGTTTTGACTAGTTAGTTGTTACTGATGTAGAATATTTAGTTAGCCGGGTATTAAACAATTGGTGCGTTTAATATACATTCCAGAATAAATATTATTAAATATAATATTACATCCATTCAGTAAACTGATATGTGGCTACATACTCATTCTGTAGTTTCTGCAGAAAATAAGTATGAATAAATTTAACATAAATTATTTAAAAATTAGTTATTTTGTCTTAATCACCTAAAATATTTTCTTTATTTGTAAATTTTCGTTAGTGGGTCGTAGAAAAAATATACTGTACAACTTGAGTGGATTGTCCACATCGCACTTAGACGATTAAGCACTCTGCCTACGGCGTCGTGCTCAAATTTCGTCCCTGGCCATCATATCCTCTTGTTGCACAAACTACTTTTTTATACCAAAGTCTATAGAGTATATCCTAACTTCTTGGAGACACTCTGTATATGGGTGTGTTGGTCAGTGTTGTCTCCTGTGCAAGTTCTAAAAAAGAAGGAAAATAGTTTTTTATAGATATATATTTAAACTTTGCGCCGATTATTATCTATTATTCTTTTCTGACTATTAATTCACATCTGATGCAGTACTTTCCCACTTACACCTCCTCCTCTACTTCCTCCTCGCAACCCCCTCGCCAATCTCTCCAATCACCATAAATCCCCAGAAAACAAAAACCTTGCAAGCGTTTATCTCGCAAATAAAAATGCATTCGAATGTTTACAGTACAAAACCGCAGTTGGCTCTGATCGTTTCACGGGGGATTGGGGGGTAGCGGCCCCCCACAGGGTGGCGGGCGCGGGGTAAATATCGTCGACTGCACCTCGCTTATCACGGCATTCGCGCGCCATTAAATCCAAATCATGTTAGCCGTGATTCAAACATTATAAAATCATCACTTCATTTCACAGCCACCTATTGTTTAAGAGAGGGTTAAATAATTGAATGAAATGGTACGGCTCGGTGCGGAGCGAGGGGGGTAATAGGGGTGGGGGGCGGTGGATGAGTTACGGCGTAAACGGATGAACTTGTTAGGATCTGGAATTATTAGGAATTTAGTCTGTTTGGCAGAAATTATTGATAACTAGATTAGTGCAGAGGTATGATATTGAATAAGGTTGTTGTTTATTGGAATGGAACGTAGCAACGTTTTAGTTTTTGACGAGGCACGAAAAATCAAATAAAAAATTCTGAAAAAAGATGATTTAAAACTGAAGTGTGGGAAATTAATCAAAAATAAGAATCCTACTATAATAAAGTGCCAATGTCTGTCTGTCCATGCCGAGATCTTGGGATAGAGGAAGCAAAAACCTTATCGAACTCAGATATAAGCTAGGGACACCTAGAGAAGCAAAATGGCACCAAAATCATGGTACCTACTTTTGTGGTTCCCGAGACATAGAATTATGTCGAAAATTTTAATGAACGAAATCGCCTAGATGTCAAAGATTACAAATTACGACGCCTACTATATTAAAGTGCCAATGTCTGTCTGTCTCTCTGTCTGTCAAATTACCGTTGTTTATAAATACACTTTTCAATCAATAAGCAATCAACTATGAATTTATCGATGAATCAACTTCCGGAACACCTGGATCAAGCATCCTATGAATCCATCTTAAATCCTAAAGGTCAGCTTGAAGAAGAAGTTTTTACAATGGGTTGTATCACAATTTCAAATTAAGGCTGCGTTTATTCATACAAACTACACAGCCAATTTTTATGCCTTAAATGAAAATGTCCTCGACCAGATCAAAGAAAATACAAATGCGTATCCGGCTGTACCTTTTCTAATGGGCGATAATGAATTTGAAGTACTATTAGTGCCTTGTGTAACTTTTGAAATCTTCTCAAAATTTGAAGCATCGAGGACGCTCGGTTCCCCGGTTCTTTTTATAATATGGCAAGATCGCGCCATGGTTGGATTGGTTATATTACTAAATAAATGTAAAAATTATAATTCATATTATAACTAATCTCTTGGTGCTTAATTTAGTCCAAAATAAGACCTAATTACATTTTCTTTTTAACTCCATTCACAGGAGTCTAATTAACGAAAATTTCATTAAAATCCTCAACCATCGTTAGCAGGTGGTCATCTGCCTTTGTTTTGTATGTTCCAACAATGTTTGCTTCTCCAAACTTTGTCACATTCTCCCATTATCCAGCTCGAGCAACTCGCCACCAGTCCCTTAAGTCAACAAGTTTGTTGAGAAACAGAATTCCAAAGTCTAGCCAGAGTTTTTAAGAAGAAGTCACCATACCTTTGGTTTTACACGTGGACCTAGTACGTGAGCGAATTCAGATATTGGAATCCCTTTGATTAGTCTGGCAAGTGATTGGGTCAGGTAAATAAAAACAAGGAAACAACATGGTAATAAAAGATTACTTTTACTTGTGAAATTTTACTTATTTTGCCGAATGATACTTTTAAACGTTTGCTCGACAATGATGTATACACTTCAGTACGTTTAAGTTCAAACACACAGTGTTATCAACAAATTATTGCTCTGCAAGTCTTAACTTGTTTCAGGTCGTTAAAAAGTTATTTGACTCTGTTCCATGTCTTTTCACAAATACGTAGTAGTAAAAATAAAAATGTATTCGACTTTAATGTTAATGACTATAATTATCCAATAAATGTGATTACCTATACCTAGAGGAGCTGTCTTAGAAACAAAAAAAAATCTCTTTCAAAACGTGGTAAACGTGCTTTAAAATATATCGTTACTTATATTTTTATGTCTGTTTTACCACGTACATACATAGAAGCAGCCATTCTGATTTAAATTCGTATGACGAGTATGGATCTTACCAATCTTATATAAAAACAAGAACTTATTTTTAGTAAAAGCCTGGACTTTATTTTATTTTCAAAATTTTAGGTGTTTATTTATTTGACATAAGACAAATACGAACTTGTATTACTCAATTACTAATAGTAATAACTTGTGTTTTCACCTGAGCCATTGGGTAGTTCGGAAGAGGGGTACTTGTATAAAATAAATAGTATACAAGAAGGAACTGGAAGGAACATTCGCACCTATACAGATAGCAGACAAGCACTACTCACCCTGAACAAACCACGAATTTATTCTGGATTAGTACTAGAATGTCACGAAGCTTTGGCCGAAGTATCCATCAACAATGTGGTCACCGCCACATAGAAAGGTAACCGTCTTGCTGATTCACTAACCAAGAAAGCAGCCAACCAAATACTTTTTGGACCTGGCCCTTCTATTGGCCTGACAAAATCGGTAGTGACAGACCTAATTAAATAACATTCCCTTGTGAAATTCAAGGAAATATGTGATGAAACAAGAAACTGCAGAGTTGCCAGGGAGCTCTTAAGTTATCCTAAAATCACTGCAGCAAACAAATACTTGACTATAACTAGACAGAATCTGCGCCTAGTCACAGGCATTTTGACTGGTAATTGCCAAGTACGGAATCATCTCCATATCATGGGGCTGTCAGAATCCGCACTCTGCAAAGGGCGCGAACAAGAAGATGAGACCATAGAGCATATCCTTTACGATTGCTTGACGCTCTCATTTATTAGAGTATCGGCTAACACCAGCCGATATAAGAGAAGCACCTCTTGGCGACATTGTCAACTACATTAAATCTGTAGGCTGGCTCACGAGCTAGGAGGTGCCTATCATCTTGGGAGGATGCACAATGGACCTAATTAGGTCTAAGTGCCGTAGGGGTAACCCACCCTCCAGACGTTTCAGATACAGATACATTATAAAAGAAGAAGGGAATTATTTGTAGATTTGATTAGACTAGCTAGAAATAGAAAAGAAAGGAGTAAGTATGTCACCAAATAAGGTTTAAAAGATTTGTCAGAAAGAAAATAGGTCTACATTAATAAGCTGTTTCAACAAATTCTCTTATTGGAGTTAGTAAAAATCTAACAATCACAAATAAATACTATTTATCTACTTACCTATACCACGGTGATAGTCCCAAAACCCAAGAATGCCAATTGAAAGAGATAATAGTTTAATTAAAAGACAACATTAAACTCCTGCCAGCTACGGCATTGCCTTTTTAAAGAAATTGTAATCGTATGGCTTCCTGAAATGCAGAAGATGAAATATGAAAATAAAAATTGGACAAAGGAACAAAATGATACACATACGATTTTAAACCATCATAAACGTTAAAAAATAAGAAAAGAAAGTAAATAGCATGCATATCTCAGAACTATTTTAATTTTTGATAATTTATTTCTTACTTTTTAATTAATTTTAAGTATATTATAAACTAAAAGAGGATAAATTTACAATTTTCTTCATTTTTTCTATCCTTGATAGCTTCTCTTCACCAACTAACTTCTAAAATCTGAAGGTCTTTCTCTACTTGTTATCGCCATCTTACTTTCGGTCTACCTCATATTTGGCTAGTTTTGGGTTGATGGTTTAGAACCGTTTTATAAATTTTATCACCTTGTATTCAAAGAATATGTCCCATCCATCTTATTCTTTGGAATTGATGTCTTTTGCTATATTATCTGCACCTTTGTGTAGGGCCAATTGTTTCTTATTTTCTCTTGACAAATCCCATAAATATTTTTACCACCTTATATTCTACTTAACATCTTTTCTTTCCATGTCTCCAGTTTGTTTTCTACATCATTTATCATTGTCAACTTTCTACAAATTACAATTACAGTGGGTATTATTACAGTCATACACATTATGATTTTAGCTTTCATGAATACCTCGTTTGATTTGATTATTTTCATGATATGCTCAGCACTATTTATTATAGCATTGAATTATTTTTCATTTCTCCTGTTTTCATTAAAAACAGAGCCAAGATAATTCAAAATATCCACCTAGCTATTTTTATTTCCTGTTTCTTGTAGGGTTTCCATATCCATATATTTTGCTCTATTCTTGTTGATTTTTAGACCTACCAGTTTCGTAACTTCAATTAAATCTTTCTCCGTGTACGCCAATATCACTACATTGACATCGTCTGCATATGCAAGGCTTTAAAATGTTCTTTTTGGATTGTATGTAATGTATTTTAACACAATTTTAAATAACACAGTGGTAAGCGAGTCTCCACGATTTACTACAATTGCATCAGTTAGTGATACTGCTACTCTTACTTTATATTTTGTATATGTTACTGCTAACGTCATTTTCGTTACCAGTTTCAGTTTTTTGAGCACTCCAATTTTTTCCAGAATATCATATAACTTGACTGGTGGATCTTTATGCTCTTCCTTTAACTTATTTCAGTTAGTTAACTAACTTTTGTAGATCCTGTTGTGCAGTGGCTAATTCTTGAATTGTGTGTCGTGATTGTTCATAAAAATGGATCCTGTAGAACAAAGAACCGTAATAAAATAGCTCCAAAAAAGGCATGTCTCCAACTCAATTTCATAAAGACATTATGGCAACTACTGGGGAGACTGCAGTTTCTTATGACACAGTCAAACGCTGGTGTTGAGATTTTAAATGCGGAAGAAGATCCTGTGAAAACCAGCATGCTGATGGTTCTCCCATAATAAAAAAAACAATAAAAATATACACGATATCGTACTGTAAGACCGACGAGTACGCATTAGGCAAATTGTAGAAGATACTGGCTTGTCATATCGTGTGGTGTACCACATTCTGAATTTTATATGCAAAAGATAGGGGCAAGATGGGTGCCCCGAATGTTAACTATTGATCAAAAAGTAATCAGCTGTTGACTTGTGATCGACTTTTGGGAAGGTAGGTACCAAGCAAACAAAGAGAACTTTATTAGTCGGTATATTACCATAGATGAGTCATGGGTGCACCGCTTTGATCCCGAGACCAAAACGCAAAGTAAAGAGTGGAAAGATCGCGGTTCTGCTTCTCCACACAAATTCAAAGCCACGCCGTCCTGTCTGTGTTCTGGAATGTTTAAGGAATCATCCTGACTGACTATTTGCAAAAGAGCAGATACATGGGCCTATTACGCACAATTTATTCCTCCTAAATTGCGAGATGCTTTTAAAATGAAACACTAAGGAAAGTTAAGGAACGATGTGCTGTTCCATCAAGATAATGCTCCCAACCATACATCTTATTGCTATGGCTGCTATATACCACGCAGGCTTTGAATTAGCGAAGCAACTACCATATTTACCAAATTTCAGAGTCCCAAACCCAAGATTACCAATTAAAAGAAATTTATATTCAATTAAAAGCAGTACCTAACATCTGTCAGCTGTGGTATAACAGTTTGGCAAGATTGTAATCATATGGTTTCCTGAAATGCAAAACATTGATTCTATACAACGAAAACATGGAAACAGAAATCAAACAAAACATAAAATAGTTACATACGATTTTAAACCATAACAAATGATATAAAAAGAGAAATAATAAGAGGAGAGTAAATAGCATATTCTATTCCAGTTTTTCGTGTTTTAATTTTCACATTTTTAAATATATTATAAACTCATATCTTTAGTTAAAATCCTACATCACCCAGACTATATCCCAATCCCCTCGTTCTTCTGGCGCGGCACGGCAAATTTTGTCCTGGTCCTAAAACAGGACAACGATGAGCGGCGAGCGAGCGTCGAATTTCCGGTTGCGGCTTTTCCGGAAGTGCCTCCATTGTGTGTGACGTCGTAATTAACAAACTAAACTTAACATGTGCTTTCCTGCTACCATTGTACTCTCTCGAATTAACGACCGGCCGGTTTCCTTTCGATACACCACTCGTAGATCAAGTGACCCGTTCTCGCACGCCGTTTTTGCATATTTGCCCGGGATTTGTCGGGAGGGTAGGAGGGGGTGGGCGAGGTTGATTCGTCGGTTTGGAGATTTATGGAGAATTTGGGAGATTTGCATGGATAGGCCGCTTGGTTGGTAACGTTCGTTATTCGAATTAGTCAAAAAGAAATATCAAAATTTTGTGGTAGGAAAGACAAAAGGATCTAACCCTGGAAACTCTAAATCTTGACTAGCTTAGCAAAATGTTGGTCCGATATTTAAAACCAACATTAATTAGCTACAGTCAATATTATATTGGTAAAGTCACATGCATGGTTTTTCTTGATTATAACAAAGCGTTTGATACTCTGGTATAAAAGACGTTTTTTTATGTACTACAATATACGTATGGATACCGTTGATATGCTACCCAATATATACGTGAAAATGTCCGCCCTATAAACGTATATTTTTTTATGTTTTATACGTCTAACTTTACTACTTTATCTACCTTTTATTATCCTGTTTTACTATACGTCTATATTAGATTTATCTTATTTTATTAATGTGTAAAATGCGTCTACCTGATATTGTTTTAAATGTATTTCAAACACAAATTAAATAAAGTGATCAAAACAAAATTTCTAAAAGAGGCCAAGGCAAAATGTTAATATTTCTTAAATGACAGTTTGGATTTCATCCATAGCAGGTGTGTATACATTAGAAATAGGTATTACTCGTGTTTCTATTTTGGTTGTAATTGGCCTAAATATTTAGCAAATTTTTTTGATCACTTGTTATATGTACAGAACAATATTTTATTAAAAAAAAATAAACAATAAAATACTAAAAAATAAACACTAAAATACTGAATAACAAACTAAACGAAACTTTTCTTTAACTGACAAAAAATATATATGAAAATTAAAATCTTAGCTTAACATTTTGGATGTGTTGTGTCCTAGACAGGCCTTAGCTAACTTAAGCCAATCTTGCATAGCACTTCTAATCGTTAGGTCGGTTAAGTCTCTTGGTTCACCCCCATTCCTATAACCAAAATATAACTGAAATATTTTCTAAAAGCTCCAAAGTTAAATTTGTATTATTTTCTAGGAAATTATTATAAATAATAGAATCAGATGATATATTAATGTCCGACGCCTTATTAATGTTATCTTCATTGGGAATAAAAAAAATTGATTTGACTTTAAAGCATCTTGAACATTTTGTGCTATTTTTCTTAGTAGATGACGCCGAGACAGGGTTATTTTAGATATTTTATTAAATAAAATACAACTGATAAAAAAAAAGGGAAATAAGTATGCTTGGAATAACTAGGTAGCCTAAAAAATACGTATAGAAATACGTATAAAAATAAGAGAAACAAAAGTAAGGTTATGTTCTGGAATTTCTATAATCATTTTACACAGTGTAATAAAATGCAACAATTATTAAAAGAGTAGCTAAATTAAAACATTAATAGAAACTTACCTATATGCTTTTAATCAATATCGTAAAAGCCAGGACGCCAAAGCAACATGCAATGCAACTGGGCACAACAACAACACCAACAATTTTACAAGAACTTTTTAATACATAAAAAACAATTATCGTGGTTAGCAACTAGTTAACAGAAATATAACTTATAATAGCGTGACTTGTCTGATTGATGGGAGCACTTCACAGCAACCAGCCACCATCAGTCAGCTGATTCCCGATCGTCTGCCGGTACTTTACTCCCCTCTCGATTCTCTGCACTACGCGAACTTTGGACCAGCCCGACTTAGCTTAAAGCACACCCCAAATCTCACTCACTGAAACGACATGGACTAGTCCATCCCACCATGGTTATTGGCGGGTTATTTAAATGTTCGGGTGTTTGAAATTTGTACAATGGGGAATTGTTATAAATATTACAGGTTTTATAATTAAAAAAATATGGTGTAATGTAAATAAATAAGCTTTTTATTTAAATAAACCTAAATATATACATATTATTTACTTCTGTCTACTAGTTCATCGTAAACTGGTAATATGCGTTTAAGGTGACTTATATTTAAACGTAGAATAATATAGGTATATTAACTAGTATCCACAAACAAAAGCGTTTAATTTATATGTTAAAAAACGTTAAGTATAAAAATGGTAGATGGTAAACGTTTAAAAAATCAACCAAGACGAAATTTAAACGGGAGTTATAAACGAAGAATACATATTGTAATATTATGTAAATTTATACGAATTTAATTTAAATAAACCTAAACGTATATTTAGGCCCACTGTATATAAATAGTTCATCGCAAACTAAAAATAGTCGTATATTGTTAACTACATTTAAACGCAGAAAAATTTACAATTATATACCATAGGATGTATACAAAAAACGTATAATATATCTTTTAAAATACGGCATGTATAATAATCGTAAACTGTAAACGTATACGGAATCAACCAATACCAAAATTAAACGAGTATTACGTATAAAATACGTTAGTTATACTAATGTGTGCTGCCTGGGTTATAATGTAAAAATGATTTATATTGGTAGCTCATATTGGAAAATATCTTATATTCAAAAAGTTATTGTTTCCAAATATACTATTAATATAACCTCAACATATTTTTCAAACGTTCATAATGGTAGCGCCTATTTTTCCAATATTAATCCAATGTTATGTTATATTATGTTAGGTATGGAGTATTAATACACTGCGACTCAGTGACGGCTTGTCCTAAGGGGCCAAAGAACCGTGGCAGTAGCGCAAAATATATCGGTCAATATTTATTTTTTTTCTTTAGTTCAGTAATTATTACAGTTATCGGGTCAAATAGCTAACTAAACAATGCATATATGAATTATTTATCGTTTTGTAATTTGATAACGACGAAAAAATTCGCATCGTGTTATTCCACAAAAGAAAGAACATGTTATTCCAAGACACAACAAATTAAATATTGTATTTTTTTGAGTCAGTTCTTGAACTCTAACTTTTGAATTTGTTGTTTTTCTTTTGACAAACATTAGATTCGTTAATTTCTTAAATATTAATTTTTAAAATTGTTAATCATAATTGGGTAAATTGGTAAATTAATTATAAAGAAACATTAGTTGAGGTTTGTCTTTTATTTTTTCCTCATTTACTGGGTTTGTGTGGAAATTGGAACTTAGTTTGGCCACTATATAGAGACCCAGTTGGAGTCCTAAATTTGTCTACTATTTTCGGAATTTTTATAGCTATTCACCCCTAGCTGCTGTCTGAGTGACGTCGAAGGCCCTAATGTTGACACTGGAACAGCCAAAACTTGTGAAATCGTAGTAGACGAAATTTTATTGATAAAAGTTATTTTTTTTTATTTTTAAACTTTAATTTTAGGCAATTCCCCTCTAAAGTTGCTTAATAAGACATTTGGTAGGTTACAGGAATAATCATTTGAGATCCGAAAAACTAAATGCAAATGTGGTAATATAAAAATAAAAAATCCCCAATTTTCCCTAAGAAATTATGAAAATTATACTCTCATATCCCCAAAGTGGCAACAAACCATTCAAGCTACTTGATCTTGACCCATAAAATATTTTCGATCAGTAATGTCCCCAAGGAGTTTCTTTCTATTTCAATAGATACCTTCGATACCAATTTATATAAAAACGGTTTCTCTTCCTTTTCTTAAAAAAAAAACAATTCGGTACGACACTGAACTATATTTATCCCTAACAAAGCATGATCCCATTTTCTTTTTCACCTCGAGATTACTTAAACACCTCATCAGACCACTTATCTTATTTATTCTGCAGAAATATAAATCTGAGCCAATGAAAAAAATGAAAAAGTGGCGAAGTTGCCGCCGATAAGCTGGTTTTGCTCATTAAAAACAATTCAACTAGGTAAATGGTCTTTGATAAATCACCGAAATGGGACAGAAGTCATATTATATTTTGGCGAAAGCTCTGGTTGCGGGGGATGTCTTTAAAATTTCGTTATGGGTAAAATACGGGAAAGAGATTAGCTGTCAATTTAATATATGGGAATGTAAAAGGTGTTGGAATATAAGACTGTGGTAATACTTTAAAACTTTGTGAATTGTTTTGTAAGTTCGACAAAAATTGGAATGACGATGCTAGAGAAATAAAGTAGTCATTGTTTGTTTGTTTATTATTATTAATAATATTTGTCTAAGAGTCACATAAATCGTTAATAGGTATTAGAAACAATAATGGTACCAAGTTGGACCCTTAAGTGACACCACTATTCCTATCATAAAAATTAAATTAAATCAATTATACCAAACTTATTTAAAAAGGAAAATAATGTATATTTCTTGTTGATGAGTCCTATTAATTGGCAATTGTTTTGCAAATTTATAAAGGAGGTGAGCAAAATGACCCCTCCAATTTCCGACCTATTTCATTATTACCAACATTATCTAAAATTATGGAAAAATTAGTAAAAAAACGTATGTTAGAATTCCTTGAGGCACACAATCTTATATCTGCTATACAATTTGGGTTTCAATCTTTCAAAAACACTACAGATGCCATATTTAATTTGCTTGAGCGAGTGCTTTTAAATCTTAATGCTAATAATGTTTCGGCGGCGGTATTCTGTGATTTATCTAAGGCGTTTGATTGTGTCAATCATAAAATTTTATTAAAAAAGTTGGAAATATATGGGTTTAGAGGTGTATCATTGAAATGGATAGAGTCATATCTAACTGGCAGATATTAGAGAGTAATAGTGAAAAAACAAGCTTCCAGTAAAACACATATTAAATGTGGTGTTCTCCAAGGGTCCGTCTTAGGGCCCTTTTTACATTATTTGCTGATGATATAACAATTTTGTGGGAATCAAGTGAAGAACAGTAATTAACAGCTATAATTAATTCAGATATAAATGTGGTTAAAAATTGGTGTGATGCTAATTATTTAACATTTAATATCAATAAAATCAATATAATGAATTTTAAATGTAAGACCAAGTTTCTGGGAATCTACATAGACTTCAATCTTAAATTTGAACGTCATATAAACTACTTAACTAAAAAGTTATTATCAGCCTTGTGCTACAAGACGTGCTTTCCTTCTTTCCACGGTACCATCAACTTTAAATTTATTACATAGTCATTCGACAACCTATTATTTGTTGATCATTTGGGCGGTCAGTGAGTTGTCATGTATTATCTTTTTAAATAGATGTTATTTCTTCTGCTATGGCATGCAACCACTCACTCGAATCAGGTCCAGAAGTGGCTAGTTTCATAGGAATTTCTGATGTCAAGGATATGTCTTCACCTAAATTTAATTCCTCTGCCATATTGTGTAATTTATGATGTCTTCTCCTAGATCCTGACCTATCCAGTCTTGGTCTACCTCGTCCCCTTTTATATTTTGTATTCTGATTTGCCCTCTTCATTCTTATTTTCCGGTACATTATCAACATCTCTATAGATCTCTAGAATAAAATCTTCAGATTTTTCAAATTTGACTTTAGAATTTTCGAAAAACGTTACATCTCTAGTTATTTCAATCTTTCGGTCTTCCATATTCTAAATTCTATACTCTTTTGGTTATTCCGAATATTCCAGTAATACGCCTTCCTTACTTCTAGCATCAAGCTTTCCTTTTGCTGGATTTTTATTTAGGCAGAAAACTCGTTAACCAAATTCTTTAAAAAAACTTACATTTGGTTTCGTGCCAGTCCAAACTTCGTATGGAGTTTTTCCGTTAAGACTCTTAGTTGGACATCTATTGCTAATATAATTAGCTATATTTACTGCTTTTGCCCAAAAGGTCGGATTGCATAAGTAGACATCTAGCGGTATCTAATAATGTCCTATTCTTCCACTCTGCAATGCCGTTTTGTTGTGGGGTATAAGGACATGTTAAGGGCCATCCTCCGCCTGAATTTTTAAGAGAAAAGTAGGGGTTAAGCTCGTGCGCAATTACAACTTTATTTTTCAAAATTACTTAAAACTGCTTGTGCAGGTGATTTTAAGGCGCTGATCATGTCGTTATAAGAAATAATTTGGACAATCTAATTCTATACATCTCTGCTGCAAATCTTTAACTTTGTCCTAAAATTTTCTTTCTTCAAAAAAGTCAAAAAATAAGTTATTAATCGCGCACGGCCTGACCCTCTGCAAGTAACATTTTTCTAACCGTAATGTGGCGCCCTTCGCACTGAAATCTAATAACAACAAAACTAATAGATAAACAACCTATTGACCCGCCTTCGTCAAGTATTTCGTTTACAAAGGCCCGCACCCCCCTGATAATTTTTAGTTAGGGATCGGTTGGAAGATGACTCTTAAACGTCTTTTAATTCCTTTGAGCTTTAACATAAAATTTTTGAAGATTTCTGATATTCTACCAATGAAATGTAACCCTCAGTTATTCGTTGAATCTCTTCTTTTGAATGAAAAACTCTAACCTCGCACTATATGGAATGATCATCTATGAACTCAATGAAATATTTAGCCCTTCCAATAGATTCTATCCGCATGGGGCTGCACACATCTATGTGAATCAAATCTAAAATATGGCTCTGTCTAGAAGACATTTTTGGGAAAGGAGCTTTTGACATCTTGCCTTGGCAGCAAATATCACATTCAAAATTTTCACGATTTTTGAAATTCAGACCAATCATGGAGTTTTTACGATTTGCCACATGAAGGTTCAGATTTATGGACCGAATTTTTACACTCACGAACATAATATAGTTCTTCAATGCGGTCAGCAACCAATTTCAGCACCAATCAGTAGCGCTCTGTCCTTTTTAAATAAAACTTCATAGCCATACAAAGTTATTTTTCCCACTGACAGCAAATTAGTACGCTAATCTGGGACAAGCAAAGCGTTGTTTAATGTAATTACTTTTGATTCACCAAAAACGCCAGCTATGAAAGATACGCTACAAATTCTGTTGACTGATTATTCGCCAAATTTAATTTTTTATCATTTAGATAAGAAATAATTTTAAAACAATCAGTTTCTTTACACAAATGTGTAGAAGCCTCACTATCTAAACACCATCTGGTGCTAGGTTTATTTAAACCAGTTTGAAAAACTTCTCTGCATATTTTGAACAGTTTTGGTCATATTTTTAAAATTTAACTCGGTCTTTCGCGGCTTTATGACCTGGTTTCTTGCATTTGAAACATCAATACTTTATTTCATGATTTGTATTCGTTAATCCTCCTGTACCGCTGCTTGATCCAGGACAGTCAGTCTGTTTCGGAATTTAAAACTTATTTTTAATATACAATGCGTCCTGGGAAATTATTCTAGTTTCAATTTTTCGTGCGTCACTCTCTTCAATTATTTAAACTCGAAGATATTGCACATCGAAAATTTTCAAAACTAGATGGTAAACTATACAGAAGCATTATGGATAGCAAGTCTAGATTAATGTCGACTCCAATTTCGAATAATTTATCCATAGCTTCGAAAAAACTATTTACATGTTCACGAATATTCTCGCCCTCATTCATATGTTGCAAAGTAAGCAGCTTTAATAATGTAGCTTTACGAGCCCCTTAGATTGGTATATACTTTCCAATTCAAGCCATACTTCTTTAGAAGTTCAACAGCCTTTATTTGCTTTAATTCAGATGGACATATTGATAAAATAATATCAGATTTAGCTTAACTATTATTCTTCATCCAATTCTGAAATTCTTTCTCTGAGACAGGATCACCGGCTTTCAATACTAGTATCGGCGGTTGGCCACTCACATACACCCAGGTATCATTCTTTATTAACAGTGCCATTTGTATTTTCCAGGTGTCGTAATTATCTTTACTCAGACACTCAATTCTTGATATATTTGCAGACTTCATTTTTGTAAATCAAATCTCAGTTATCTACTCCACAATTACGATTTTTTCTGGGTATGCAGCGTTTTGGGTCCTGGGCCCATAACCTGTTGAGGTTTTAAGCGGATCGAAGTACTTAAGGATTTAGAGTAGAAAATGTATTTATTAACATAAATTATAAAAATATAAATACCAAAAAAATGGCAAGATATTTTATAATATTAACTGACTTTTCTCAAAACTATCACAGCTCGCTTGAACAGCATCCAAATTAGTAAATAATTAGTAAACTTTCCTAACCATTTTCCGAAGGGAAAAGGTAGCTCTTTTTATTTTGTGATACATGGTTAGATAATTTGTTTTCAATCAATGAACGTATTTTGGTTAAATTTAAATTTAAATTTAACAGATAATAAATACATCAATATGCCCTCTATTTTTAAAAAAATTGCAGTTATTGACTAAAAACTGCCGGATTATGCAATATTTTTCTACGTTTACAGAACTTTACTAAATAACCAATCTATTTTGACTCCCTAGATAAAAATATTTCTCCGCGAACTCCCGTCTAGCCCGACCTTCCTTCTCCCCCCGCCTCCTCCCATTTTTCCAATATGTTGATGTTGTAGATTGAGGTTATGAAAACGATGACGTATGCTCCCGGCAATATGGCGGACCCTATGGACTGGCGGTTAGCGGAGCTCTAGATGTGGTCTGAATCCATTTGCCAGATTAAATTTGTGATTCATTGTCGTGGAATGGAGAGTTGTCACATATGTCGGGTCTGGCCCACGCTAAGTGGATAGTGTAGAAAATATTTTAAAGGCAAAAAGCGCGACCGCCAACGCCAACCCGATGTGATTTACACTAGCGGAGACAAAAGACTAACGGACCACAGCTAACTGCGGTTCTCTTCGCTCCAAATGGGCAAAAAGTTCGTATTTGAGGGGAACAGGGTGAAACGTAGCCCATTTGGAGGTTAAATATAATATTTACGAAAAACTTCAAAAACATTGTAGATTTTCTAAATTTCAATTTCCAGTACAAATTAGTTTAAATACAATGGAAACCACATGAATTGGAACCACCCTTGTAATTTCTATATTTTTTAAACTATCTATTCGAACAATTTTTTCAGTAACGTAGAGAGACAAAGTTTCATGATTTAAAATCTATTTTTAAGGCACTCTATGATGGTGTATTGCAGAATCTTAATAGCTAGTTTTTTTTATAAAAATTGATTATACTTTTGAAAACAAAATCTTTTAAAATTTTAATTTTAATAATTCTATATTGAAAAAGAAGAAGAAAAAGAAGAAGAATAAGAAGAAGAAAAAAAATTGTGTGCTCTGATATATTTGTCAATATCTAGATTAGTAAAAAACATTTTGGCACACTTCAAAAATAGATGGTTTTCAAAAGTATATAACAACTTAATACAAAAATTATTCTTTAAAAACATAGAACATATTAATTATATACCATTATTTTTAATAGCGTCTGGTGTCTCACAAGGGTCCCACTTAAGACCATAGTTATTCCGACTCTGCATAAATGATTTGTTTGATAACAATATTTTGTGTTCTCCCGACGATTGCAACAAATTGATTTTTATTACAAAATTAGTGGTATACAACTAAACAGAAGATAATTACAGTAACGGTTTTCCACATAATGAAAGAAAAATATTTTAATGGTAGATATCATAAAGATACCATATTTTATAGGTCTTAAAGGGTTTTTACCAATAATTTTACTTATAGTCCAGGAGCTAGTAAATTTTCGTATTAAAAATTTTTAAATTTTTCACCTGCCAGATATATTTTATGTTCTGACGCATTTCCCGCCTCAACACATCGGAAACCACCGCACAAAAACAAATGAATTTTGCTTAGAATTACTAATCCTATAATTATATCAATGTTTGCTGACTGAGAAAATAAATACCGAAAATCGCCATTGTCTCCTGGATTATTATTCTATTTTTTGACATTCCTGTTTTGTCCTTCTTTTTTGACATTTAATTTGACACCCTTTTTTAAGTAAATTTTTGACATTCCATTTTTCTGTAATTCTTAATATTCAATTTTATGACAATTAAATTTTTGTCCTTTTATTGACATTTAGTCACTTGAAGTTTACATGAAGATGTTTTCTGACGATTTAAGATTAATTTTAATTTAAATGCTGTAAAATATTTTGATTGTGATATTTCAGTTTTTGACATTTAATTTTTCCATTTCATTATTTGACATTTAATTTTTTAACCTTTATTTTTGGTCATTTAATTTTTGTCTTTTCTCTTTTGACATTCCATTTTTTGACTTTAATTTTTTTAACATTTCATTTTTTACCTTTCATTTTTGTCATTTCGTTTTTTGACATTCCATTTTTGTCCTTTTTTGATATTTAATTTGACACCCTTTTTTAGTTAATTTTTTTGACATTCCATTTTCTATGATTCTTGATAATTAATTTTATGACATTTAATCTTTTGTCCTTTTAGTCCTTTAAGTTAATTTTTTTGACATTCCATTTTCTATAATTCTTGATACTTAATTTTATGACATTTAATCTTTTGTCCTTTTATTGACATTTAGTCAACTGATATGCAGTAAAATATTTTGAGTGTGATATTTAACTTTTTGACGTTCCATTTTTTTGACATATCATTTTTTATCTTGCATTTTTGTAATTTCGTTTTTTAAAATTTCATTTTTTGACCTTTCATTTTGTCCTTTGTTTTTGATATTCAATTTGACACTCTTTTTTAAGGTAATTTTTTTGACATTCCATTTTTCTGTAATACTTGATATTTACTTTTATGACATTAATTTTCTTTTTATTGACATTTAGTTACCTTGAAGTTTACATGAAAATTTAAATGCAGTAAAATATTATGAATGTGATATTTCACTTTTTGACATTTGTTTTTGACATTTAATTTTTTGACATTCCATTTTTGTCATTCCTTTTTAAGACATTTAATTTTTTAACATTTCTTTTCATACATTCCGTTTTTTGACGTTCCATTTTTGTCATTCGTTTTTGACATTTAATTTGATACCCTTTTTTAAGTTAATTTTTTTGATAATCTTTACATTTACTTTTTGGTGATTTCATTTTGTGACATTTCATTTATTGACATTTAATCATAACATATTTTGGCAATTGAATTGAACGCTGCAACAAACGTTACTTTTTCCCTTTTTAAACATATTTTTTGAAAATAAAACAGAAAATACCACTCGAAAACCTATCGTCCCCACCTTCCTTCTCCCTAAATTCTCACCCTGTCATCCGTCACCTATAACAACATTATTAGCGAAAATGCTACTTCGCACTGTTCGAAAACTATCGCCGCATTTCTCCCATGTAATCTCGTGTCACGCTCTTTCGAAGCGGCTGCGCTTACAAGGCGTGCAGAATCAATTAAGCCCCGTCTACGTACGCGATGAATGCGACAGATTGGACACGGATCGACACGTGATCGTCTTTTGTTTGTTAGCGGCACAGATCATTGACTTTTAATGGATGGGACAGATTTACAAATTAGGTTAGGATTTTCGGATTTGTCTGTGAACGAGAATGCGGGGATTAGAATATGGGAAATAGTTGTGGATGTTTAATAAATATGTTTGGAACAGAACCGAAAATAATTAAGCAATCATCGTTAGAAAAGTAATGTGAGATGGAAGATTAATCAATGGGAATCTATAATGTCTATCCTTTTGTTCTAAATTAATTACCATTATTATCAATTATTTATGTTAGCGGAAATGAAACCTTTGGAAAAAATTGCAAGGAAAACTATTTAGAAAGAATTAAAGATATATGAAAACTAACTAAACAGGAACCAATAATGACAAAGATCAACCAGAAACATTTAAACTGTTATGGTCTCTTATTAGGAGTGAAACAAGGCAGAGTAGCGAGAACAATAATGGAAATGGAAAAGAAAAATCAAGAAAAATGCAGAGGAAGATCCAGAAGGAAACAGACTGAGCAGATCAGAATGTATAAAAGGAAAAAGTTGATAGAGATAAAAACACCAGCCAGAAATAAAATAAAAGAAATGGGAGTAGGAAGAGAACGGATCCCAATCCACGCTTGAAAAGGCAGAAGGATATGAAAAATGTATGATTTGAGAAGAAGAGACTTGCTTTGCTGGTTGGTGGGTATCCAAGCCTCCTTTTAAGGTGGCTGCATACAATTAGTTTGGCAGAATTATTACTTATTTAAAATTTAAAAAAAATTATAGTAGCTGAACTATGATTGTCGGAATTTAAATCTGTACAGCATCCTTTCTAGCATCGATATGAAATTATATTCAATCAGTAGAATGCAATGGCTTACTTTTTCGTCCTGTAATCTGGGCGTAATTTGTAATAACAAATAATCCTTAACTAAACTAGTTTATATATTTTTACTAAAACAATTTCAAAGTTACTTTATTTATGCTCAGCTAAAAAAAAATATAAAAGTATTTGTCATTACCGTGACCCGGAGAGTTAGAAGGGTTAGAAGATTGTAAGTATAATAGGAGAAAGACACTTTTTAAACATTTACTGATTAATCATCATATGAATGCAGCAGTATATTTACTTATTATATATAGGATCAATAAATTTATAAAAGTAAAAGCCGAATGGTACCAATCGTTCACATAAAAGAAAAAGGTAATGCTAAATTATTTATAAAATATTATTAAGGTTTTATAGTTATGTTCTATAAATAGGTGGTCCCTGGATGTTCACTCAACATATAAAGGAAAGTTATTACTTTGTGCATCCGGTGATTCAGTGGAAAAGCAATTAATAGTAGGTATATGCGTGCCAATCTCCTATAAGCAGTGTCCTGTGAAAGGCTTCAAACTGCTAAACTACTATGATTACTTTGGTATTCTAAGTCATGAAAACTATGTACAACCAAACTTAGCTTTGATCCTAAAAAGCAATGCTTATGAACACGATGTGGATGCTCCAACATAGCATGAAAATACTCAAAATTTTGTAAACTAAAGGGTAATGGCCTAAAATAAAAATAGAGTATTTTTTTACGCATATTTTATTTTAATTTCAGGTTCTAGTCTCCAGAAGACTCGACTTACCGTTGATGATGTATGGCCAATATGTAGAGGTTTTTCTTTTTAGACAGACCAAAAATCCAAAATAAATTGAAATATTTAACACTCGTTAAATAAATTATAGTCTTGTCTAATTTTCTTTATTTAAGCTTATAAAAAATCCGTAAAAAAATACGAAATGATTTTCCACGACCATGTGCTCTCAACAAAGCTATCAAAATAAAAGAAAGTTTCGAAATTCAAGGCAACTGTCAAGTCTTCAGGAAACTTCCTGCATTTAGGGACTTTTACAAATATTAAGATTGTCAACACTAGTGCAAATAAATAAAAGAAGAATTATTTGGTGACAATAATTAATGTCATTGGAGCACCTTTTGACATTCTATAAAGGTTATGTTTAATGTTTACTTTTTAACCAAATTTAATTACATATTAATTCACTTTATTTTATTAATAATTCGTTTGTTAATAATCTATATTTTGTTTTTAGATGCTCAACCGTTAGGACAGGACTTGGTTTTTGGAGGTATATGATTGCTTATTTAGAGACAATACAGGAATCATTACTAAGTGTATTTATATTATTTATTTAAGGTAAGCTTACTTTAAGAGCAAACATGACGGGCGCTCCTCCACCAAAAATCAATTTTACATTTGAGGCAGTTAAAAAAAATTGTAAAAAAAAATGGTTCAGGCCAATCGTTGTAAAAATGAACCAAGAATTTCGCTAAACCGCGAAAAACTTATATTTTTAAAGAAAAACAACAAAAATTTCAACTTTTTAATAAATTTAATTTTTTGGCTCTTTACCGGCATTCTATAACAAATATCTTAACTATTTTCTAAATAACTTTTTTTCAAAAAGATTACCAATTTTAAACAGGACCGAAGATTAACATAGTTTTCATTCCGATACTAATTCTATTAAAACAATTATACCAGTGAATATGGCAACGCTGCTAGTCTTTGAAGCCCGTGGTTAAAAGGGTAGCTGCCGTTTAGTTAAATTTGTTAATTCCTGTGTCGAAAAATAGGTAGTTGTTTTTGAAGAGGTGCGAAATTATTGTGATCGTCTTAGTTTGTTGTTGAGGCGTTGTTAGGTTCTTGTTTAATTTAGTTTTTAGTTAATTTATGGAATGAAAAATTCTGAAAGGCAAAAATGCACAGCTGACAAATTTCTATTTTATTTGTTTGCTGTCAGAGTTAGTAAATCCTAGAAAAATACGACATGTGCCAATTAGGGAAAAGAGATTGTTAAGAATTTTGCAAGCTTAAAAAATGTGTAATATACAGGGTGTTTCTAAATACAAGCGACAAAATTCAGGAAATGAGTGCTCGTATGAAATTAAGATGGGTCTTTTCTATAACAAAATTTCCTCAGCCCACCCCTTTTCGAGATATCACCCTTAAAAAGTGGTGACTAAAATTGAGTTTTTATTTTTTTTCTAAAATTTCAGTAAAGCTAGAAACTTGAAATTCTGTAATCGCAAAGGACTAACCACGGGTATTTTTTTCAATATTTCTGTTACATTATAAGGGGGTGAAATTAGCAACATTTACTTTATTTCATATCAAAACTTTTTTTCGAGATGAAATTTTATGAAATCCTTGATTTATTTAATTTTTTTTTTATTCTTGAATTTTTTTCCCAAAACCAATAGCTTCAGAGAAAAAAAATTAACACCCTAATTTATTATTATTTTTTTTAATAAATTGAGTGGAAAACAGTGTAACGGGCTTGTAACTATCGTATCGTACACTCTGTCATTATTCGTTTCTTGCAATAATTTACACCAGTTTTCACCAGAAGATAGCACTTAACGAAGCGTTTTAGCCACTAATTTTGGCGAATTGTAAGAAATCATTAACAAGACATTAGAGGCTTAAATTTGGGGATTATATTAAGAATAGTGCTGTCCAGGAATGCATTTATTTTCATTATGATATTTCAAAATTAAAGCCCTTTTAGTTTTTTTGGGAAACTGGAAGGAATTAAAACATTAAAATATATGCATATTATAGATATTATTGCCTAATTTATTTTGCCAAAATTTAAATATTTTGAGATATTCTTGTCCGATAATGATAAGGGGTATGAACACCTTAAGATTGAAAGAGAATTAACTTTAATTCATGAGATGCAAAGCATCATAATTGTCGCGAAAATTTTGATTCAACAGTATTGTATATTTTGTGTTGTAAAAGAGAAAAAATTAACATTTCGTGTTTTAATAGTTATTTTTTTAATTTAATAATCTATGTAAAAAAAATTTTTTTAATACAGACTTTAAAAAATTGTTATATTAATATACTTATTTAATTGTACTTATATTTGTTGTTCCTTTAATACAATAAATACAATTTACCTATCTCCAATTTATCACTTTCCGTATCCATATACCTAGGATCCGATTACAATTAGAAAAACACCGCTACGTCATAACTATTATTTCGAATTTCCAATCTACAGGGTGTCCCGAAATTAGACGGTCATATTTTAACAGCGTAATCTACATCCTACAAGTATTAGAAATTAAAAATTTAAAAAAACCGACTTTAAAAATGTGCAGATGCCGTCCTCACATCTTAACCAAATTTATATGGAACCATCCCTGAGGTACCCCCTTACTAACAAAAAAAGAATCATATGAATCGGACAAGGTGGTAAAACATTATCGCTAAACATATATAAAAAATTAAGAGTTTGAGGATTTTGTCATGGACCCAATCATTAGATTTTGACCAAATTTATATGGGACCACGCCTAAATTACCTCCTTTCTAACAAAAAAAGAATCATTAAAATCGGACACCGTGTTAAAGAATTACACAGATTACAAAACGAAAAAGTATGCTATTGCGTTCAACTGAACAAATATATTTCATATCCATTCTAGGTAGTGAGAACATTGCCAAAAGATTAAATTCATCAATCACAGTTCATATGGACACCCAATCACTATTACTTTTAAAATTTTAAATAAGTGACAATTCTTTCAAACTAATTGTCAGTATATCTTTTAGTTATTGAGGTTAAATATACATTAAAATTAGTTATTTTTGTGTAGAATCGATAATTAATGGCATTTTTATTTTGATTTGGTAAACATTTAAAAAAAATTTAATTTTAATTAAACTATATGAAACTAATTTAATTACGAGTACTGTGAAGCTTTGGACAAAGTTTCTACCTTCTACGCAAATAGCCCAGGTTCAAATCTGGGCACGGGACGATTTTTTTTTTCATGTTTAGTTTATTTTATAAATTATTAATATTCGTAAATTATTTTAAAATTAGTTATTTTATTTTAATATCCAAAAATTATTTAAAAATTTGTAGATTTTCGTTAGTGGATCGTAAAAAAATATACTACAACTCAAGTTGATTTTTCGTATCGCCTAAGACGTCGGTCCGTCACATATTAACCACTCTTGTTGCAACTAACTATTATTATCAATTTTACAAAAGTTTGCAAGGTCTTAATCTTAAAAATAAAAAAAACCAGACATCTAAAAAATAACAGTCGTGTTTGTATAATGTTTGACCAAAATCTGTTATAAAAAACTACATCTTATTCTATTTTTCTTTTAAATAATTTTCCAAATGAAATTTTTTAAAAAATAAAAATAGAAAATAATTTGACTATATTTCAAAAAAAGTATTGAGTTGCGTTTTGAAACAAAATCGAACTCCACCAATCACAATTCATATTTGGAAATTTTTGATGTCATCGGCATCAACTGCTAAGGTGATTAGCCTATTTTGTTTTTGAATTTTAAATAATTGACAATTTTGTCAAACCAAATGTCAGTATATTTTAGTCTCTTTAAGAATCGATATATAACAGCATTTCACAAGATATTTGTCTGTATAAATAAATACTACATTTTAATAAAACTATGTAAAATCAATGAATAATTATGAGCAATTCCAGCACCTGATGGTCTTTGTCTTTATCTTTTTATCAGTAAGGCTCTTCATCATGTTAACCAATTGGTCGAGTTTATCTTCCTCTTTTACAGTCCTCACTTTACTGTATCCACTAGAAGTATATGTGTAACTGCCTAATACTCTAAAGCAACGGACAAGATATCGGCCATTGTTTAGTGGCGGACTAAGCGGAGTGTTTTCTGCATCTTGTGGTGACGGAGTCAATCAACAAATGTTTGGACTGCCAAACATTTTATCATGTTTTCGGAGATGATGAGTAAGCAAACCGTACCAACCTGGCAATATCTACTTCATATTCTTGAAGAGTGTTGTCTCGTTTTTGTTTGCGATTCTTTAACTGTTATTGGTATAAATGTTTCAAATATTCATGGCCACATCGCACGTTTGTTCAAAATCATCTGTCCCTGCAGAACATCTAAAGTGTGTCCTCGAAGGGCTATGGTCAAATTTACTGCCTTTTCTCGTTCAGGCCATTTGTTTGCTCTGACAGCGGTTTGGAACTGTTTAAAGTAGTTGGCCCATGACATCTTCCCGTCGAAAGTTGGGGCTTTAACATGAGCAGAATTTACAGCTCCTTCCAATTTCAATTTTGACTTCATCTCATGGAACTTTATTTGATCTTCCTTCGTCTGGTCTACGTGTTCCTTTCTTCTATCTTCTTTTCCATTTCTTTTATTTTCTCCTCAACAGGGGACATTATTTTTTCCTCAACGGAAAAGTCATCTTACTTTCCACATCAGTAGAAATTTCATTTTTTTAGTGAAGACATGTCAGAAGAAATTTCATATTTTAAAGAAGAGATTTTGTTTTCCAAATTGGAAGAAAGGACCCCGCAATAATCTTATGGAAATTGGGTTTCTGTCAAATTGTCTGAATTTTTGATATGCTGTAGATTTTGTCATCCTAAACAAAAGTCTCCATGGGCACAAAGTGCCAAAATAAATATTTTGGCAGCTACGGAGCTGCCAAAGCTCCCTTGATCCGTTGCAAAACTATTCATTTTCAATACTATTTACAGATGTCAAAAGCATATTTTAATTATTCTAATATATAGGGTAATGTTTTTGAGGCCACTGGATTCAAACCTCATGTCAGATTGGACAAATTGACCGTTGACAGCTATCAATACACTGTCAACGAAGAATAGAAAAGTAAATATTCTCTGTTGACATTGAGAGTTTGGGCTTTTGAGGGAGCTGAATTCAATTCTAATCTCAGATTGGCAAATTGACAGTTGACATCTGCCAATTCACTGTCAACGAGGAATATAAAAGTAAATATCCTCTTTCCACATTGAGAATTTGGGTTTTTGAGGTCGCTGAATTCAATTCAAGCAAGCTCAAAACAAATCATTCTAAGGTCAAAAATAATTTTTTTAATACTTTGACAGTAAATTTACAGCTGTCAACTGTCAATTTTTCCAATCTGATATTAGAATTGAATTTAGCTCCCTCAAAAGCCCAAACTCCTAATGTCAACAGAGAATATTTACTTTCCTATTCTTCGTTGACAGTTAATTGACAGGTGTCAACTGCCAATTTTGCCAATTTGGCATAAGAATTGAATTCAGCGACCTCAAGAACCCAAACTCCCAATGTGAAAAGAGGATATTTACTTTTATATTCCTCGTTGACAGTCAATGGACAGTTGTCAACTGTCAATTTTGCCAATCTGGCATGAGAATTGAATTCAGCGACCTCAAAAACCCAAACTCTCAATGTCAACAGAAAATATTTACGGGTAAGTTCGGTTTGGAACTCGACGAATCGCACAGAGCGCGCACGGAGTGCGTGACGTCATAGACAGAGTTCACTCTTTTTAGAATCTCAAGACGAACACAAGGGGAATGACATATGACACTAGTGATAGTTTGCACTTAAATACATTTTTGTATGTGTCTATGGACTGTAACAAAATAATTTTAATCAAATAGAAAATAGTTATAACAAAAACAAACAAGAAATATTACGTGTAAAACTGATTAATCACCGATCAAAAGATTGACATTTGACATTTTTGACATATTCCTACAGATACCCGCTGATCTCCATCGGCCAACTCGGGGAAGAGTGAGCGCGCTCTGAGTACGTGATCTGTGGCAAGCCGAACACAAAAGAGTACGCTTTGAGTGCCAAGGCGACCACAATCGAGGCATACTGAGTGCACTCTGAGTACAGTGAACGCCAAACCGAACTCAGCCTACTTTTCTATTCTTAGTTGACAGTGAATTGACAGCTGTCAACGGTCAATTTATCCAATCTGACATGAGAATTGAATTCAGCGACTTCAAGAACCCAAACTCTCAATGTAAAAAGAGGATATTTAGTTTTAAATTCCTCGTTGATAGTCAATTGACACCTGTCAACTGTCAATTTTGCCAATCTGGCATGAGAATTGAATTCAGCGACCTCAAGAACAAAAACTCTCAATGTCAACAGAGAATATTTACTTTTCTATTAGGCATTCCAACGACCTGTCCAAATGGCTACCAGTGGGTAATGACAGTTTAGATATGGCAATCCTGTTGTCATGTTGTCATTAACAGCGTCAATGATACATATTGTGATGATATTTATTTAACTTCACAATTTATAATATACAATGACCTGAACTTACCTCGGCTAGCTTTCTTTTTAATATATTTTATCACCTTTTTTTTTAATAGAACAGATTCTCTTACTCTCAGTGGTGTCGGTTCATGAGTTATATATTTTTTTAATTTATTAAAATTTAGTTTATTTAATTTATTTAGTTTATTTATTTTAATTTTATTTTAATTTTATTTGTCAATAATCACCAAAGAAAAAATAAAAAGAAATATGACTTGACCTGTTTTATCCAAATAAATAAACAAATTTTCAAAACCAATTCACAAAATTTAATTTTAAACACATTAATAATTCTCAAATTAACAAAATACCCCGGTATTTATGTTCCTGGGTATTATAACATCCTATATTACTTAAACTACACTAACTTCATTCATTCTTCATTTACTCTTCATTCACACTAACTATCCTATATACTAATATTTACGACTACAAAAAATATAACTACTACCAGTGTCCTCCCTCATACAATTTATTTTGTGATTTAAATCGAACTTAGTTCCTAAACGCTACTCACTGTTACGATCAGAGTGTCTATTTCCGCCAGTACCCTCAGTGTCTTCGCCTTATTCCTCCTCTTGACTATTTCAATACATATGGCTCTCTCCGGATCACATATTTTTGTACCATTAATACATTTACCTATTTGGCTATTTCAAAATTTGTTTATTTTACGAATAACTTATAGATCAGCTTTACTATTCCTAATTTTTTATGTTTTTTTTAAAGATAAATCTGTTTCAATCATTTCTGACATTTTTATTTTTTATATCAATTTCAAAATTGACAAATTCCTAATTCTCTACAAACTAGAAACCCCCTGCTTTTTTTTAAACCGACTTCCCAAAGTCTTCACTTATGACTTCATATATAATTTTTTACTATACAGGGTTGTAACCTTTTTCTTATTATTATTTATTACATTTTTTATTATTATTATTATTATTACTACTACTATTATTATTATTATAATAGCTGAGACATTTTCCATTGCAACATATAGTTATATAGATTGCTCAAAGCTGGTCGTTTACGAGCGGCCATATTGCCTGGCAAATATTTATTAATTTGAATCGGTTTAGCAAAAATGTGTTTTAAAACCAATATTTAGCCTTTAGATATTTAAAAAAAAAATAATTGCTTACATTTTTACTTCAAGGCATAAGCTTATGTTTATTTTGAAAAATATGGATGATCAATCTATGTAACTATCTATTTCATTGACCTTGTCAAATCACCAGGCCTACAGGGTTGCCATAATTTTGCCATATCATAACCTGTCAGAACCCACTGGTAGCCATTCTGTTTGGAATGCCTAATTCTTCGTTGACAGTGTATTGACAGCTGTCAACGGTCAATTTGTCCAATCTGACATGAGGTTTGAATCCAGTGACCTCAAAAACATTACCCTATATATTAGAATAATTAAAATATGCTTTTGACATCTGTAAATAGTATTGAAAATGAATAGTTTTGCAACGGGTCAGGGGAGCTTTGACAGCTCCGTAGCTTATTTTGGCACTTTGTGCCCATGGAGACTTTTGTTTAGGATGACAAAATCTACAACATATCAAAAATTCAGACAATTTGACAGAAACCCAATTTCCATAAGATTATTGCGGGGTCCTTTCGGTTTTTAAAAAAGATATCTCAGAAGACACCTTTTATTCTAAGGAAGAAATATCAGACGAAACTTTACTTTCTAAGGAAGTAATATCACTTTTTATAGAAGAGACATCAGCAGTAATTTCAGTTTTTATAGAAGATATATCAGACGAAACTTTGATTTCTAAGGAAGTAATGTCAGAAGAAATATCAGTTTTTAAAGAATATATTATTAATTCTTTATATTAAATAGTTCTGAAATAGTTCAATAATATTTTTTTAAATATATTTTCAATACGTTTTCAAACTACACCATGATCCACACAATAATATTTATGTATTACAACTTTGGGCACAAAAAAATGCTAAATATATGAAGTATAAAAAATAAAAGATATATAGGAAAAAAATTAAAAAATAATTTTAGTACAATAAAAAAGGCATTCAATTATTGATTTTGTCTTTTATTGATGTTTAACTAATCACCTTAAATAATTTCTTAGTTTGTGTCCTAAAAACTTCTTTTTTTTTAATACATTTTGCTTAAAAAGGAGTAAGAAATTGTACGAAATGTAATTTGTACAACTTTTAACCATTAATGGGGCAATATATAGAGTTTTTGTTGTTAACTATATCATACAGGTGTGATGGTAATAGCATAGAGCTTAAATTTATAGACGGTTGTCTCAGGCAATAAATAATTTTTAAAGAAACTTTAAGCTAACTAAACCTTTTTATAAAGGACCAGGAGCCTATTTGCATATTTTAGTAAATTTATGTTTAATAAAAGAGAAATTTGACGAGTTAAGAAGTAAAATTTGAAAAGTGAAAATAAAAAACTAATAATCTGCAAAGATAACGATATTATTGTATGAAACACAAGTATTTTGCACTCATAAATTTGCAAAATGAAAAGTGAAAATTTGCAAAGTAGTTTTATGAAATAGGCCCCAGATATTTGAGCTTCCAATTAATGTGATGACTCCGACTTCATTTGAAGTTTGAAGTTAAATTTCCCAGCAGCCCTCGTAGATCGGTTTTTAATCAAGAGATTTGTTTTGCCGAATAAATATCCAAAATAGCCGAAATATATAAAGCCCTCGGGGAGCTGGCATTCTGGAATTTTGACTAATTGTTTGAGATTTCCATATGAATGAGATTATGAAATATGGTAACATTAATATGGATATATGCTTGAAAGTGAATTGTAAGCAGTCCTCGGTGACCTGCGTTTCGAACGCTTTCCCGAATCCCCAGAAACTAAATGCTGGAAACCACGAACGGGGGGAGAAGCTCGAGAAAGCGGGGAGAGAGTTTGTTTTCTATGGAAATTCCATGTTTGAGCAAAAATTTTAATTAGGCTTTTTTAAATTTACAACGAAAATGGTAGGAATGTAGGCTTCTTTTTAATGTAACAAATTAGATGATTATTTATACATAATTAGACCGGGCTATTTGTTTCAATTATACTTTTATTGTATGTACCCAAATAAATATTTTTGTTCATGACAGTTTAAAAATTTTCCCATTTTTTATTAGTGTCCGCGCTTAAAATGCCACTATTTAGCGGTGAATAATCGTTATTTATTACTTTTTATCACTATATGTTAGGCATTGTAATGTAATGATTGCAATGTGTACCCATTTTAAGAGTAGGCCGCGGGTGTCATCTAAAAGTCGAATTATTACTGAAATTAAAACGTCAAATAGTATATTAAATTTTTTCTAAATCTGTTATGTTGGTGTATTTTACACAACTCTACAAAACATACATTCTCGACAATATTGTTATGTGAGCTATCCATTATTCAGTCATGCTCTAACCCTCCAAGTCCCTCTCTGTCTTATTTGGCGAGACTCAACTTGTCTGATTATTATACATAGTTAAACCCCTTAAGACCAAACCTATGGTGGAGACACTTTCGCGAACATTCCTGAGTCGACGGGATACTATTTCTAGTCCATTCTAAATATAACGTGATAGTGTTTTTAATTTTTGGCGAGAACGTTCTAGAACCTTAAGGAACCTCCCACCATAATTTTAAATTGGTATATAAACATTGGTGGAGAATGTCGCTGTATGAGTTATTATATGGACAGTGAAGATAAATAGTAATTAATAGATAAACAGTGGTGAATATAAATAGTGATCAGTTTAAAGACATTCGAAGTATATATAAATTAGAATAAATGTGTTATAAAATAAATAAGTGTTTAAATAAATTATTAATAAATAAACTGGTGTTTTAAAGTAAACAAACAAGAAAAGTTACTATTTATGTTAGGTTTGTTCCAACAACGAATTTGGAACCATACAGAAACCAGTCCACGACATCCTGTCGGGGATTTTACCTCAACTCAAAACTAGGTCATGTTGGAAAAAATGTTGTATTGTCAAATACACACTGCCGAGGACGTCAAAATCAAAACAAATGAACTAAACTCAAATTTTCAATTAGGAAAATAAAATTATAAAACGATTTAAAAATATTTTTACATTTTGATTACCTGTTGGATATAGAGGGCTAGTGTATTTATTAAACTTTGTTTCAATTTTAAAACTAATAAAAACAAAGACTAAAGAAAACCAATGATTGTTTTAATAAAATATATTTATTTTTTCCTGCATCAATAATATCATAAAGTATATACAAAAATGTTCCTTTTAGGAGTTGGCGAATGCATAATTGTTCAATCCAGTACATCAAACTCTCTGGGAGAAGAGAATAGCAGCCCTATGGACAAAGAAAATGATTTTAAGTGTTACATTAACAGTACAGAACTATTTATTGATAGGAAATTAAAAAAAAAATGTACCATAGAAATAAACAGGTAAAAAAATTTGGAAAGTGAATGCAGATGAAATGACTATGGAGCTAAAGATAACTGTGACACTTAGTCAACACAAATCCTAGGCAGAAAATATGCAAAATATGCAAAAATTCAACTGGTAGGGGCCGAAAATACTTCGAATACGCCACAGAGATGGAGGCTTTATTAGACAAAAAACGAAAAATACGACCTGAAATTTTGTTCGGATCAGACACTGTGCACATTTTAAACAATATTGATGGAAATACAAAAGAAGAGGAAAATATAGCAATAAACATGACCCTCAAAGCATTTCTAGTCCAATAATTATTATTTTTGACTCAAAAAATAATATAACTGAAACGAAGATTAAAAAAACAAAAAGAAAATTGCAGCATTGGAAAATATGCGCTAAGACAGACAGAAAAAAAAACTAAAAATAGATAGTGAAAGACTAACTATCATTATTACTTGAAAGAAATGAATTGATTAATAAAGGATGGAAAGTATTTGGCAGTGGAATGTAACTTTGTAAAATTTTGTTGTTTTAGGAGTTTTTTTAGTAATTTAGAATTTAAGTCTTCTTTAGAAAAGTTGTTTTTTTTCTTCATAATCAAAAATTAAAATTAAATGATTTTAAAACCATAATATTTATTTTATATCTATAAATTTACATATAATATTACATTCTAAGATTATTCATATTATTTCTAATTTCTTTTATCATCACCTTCATTCTCATCATCATCTTCACCATCATCATCATGAACATCTACTATTTGTGGCAATACTTCTTCCCCAATAAACTTTTCTTAAGTTTTCAAATTAATCTTGTATTGCCATATTGTGCAACAGACATGCTGATGGTATATATACAATATAAGTTGTTTCTCAATTTGATATGATGCAGTTGTCTAAATTTTTGTTTTATAGTCCAAAACAGTGTTCAATTTTGACTGCGTTCATTTAAATATTTCCTATTAAAAGTCAATTGTCTCTTAGTCAGATTTCCTAAATCTATAAATGGCACCATGAATTTTTTAGAAGTAGGATATCCACTCTCTCGTAATAAATAGTAACGACTGCACTTTTCATTAATATTTCTACAAACGGAGAGTTCTCAAATACTCTAGTGAAATGAACAGAACCTGGGTAACCAATGTATATATCTATGATCCTTTATTATGGTCACACACTGCTTGCATCTGAAAAATGGTTATAAATCATTTAAATGTTACATATTTGAATCAGATATTTTTAATGATAATATAAATTTTAATATTATTCAAACGTGAACCTACGTGTACTGAATAAAACTCTTTCTGTTTATATATGATTCGGGGTCATATTTTGGCTTATTGATTTTGATGTGACATACATCAATAACCCTTATTACCCTAGGGAATCCATTTTCTCTAAAATAAGTTTCCATTTCCCTCTTTTCATTTTTTGTTGGCCATTTTATAAATTGTAAAGACAAGTGGCTTAGGAAAATAGTAATTCAAAGTGCTGTTTGTGATATTAATCTACCAGTCACATCTCTGAAACTGGATCTTTAATGACCCATATACCATAAAAGTATTAAAGTCTGTTAAATAATACAGACCTATTTATTACATGTTAACAGAAAAACAGATATTGTCCCCTATGTCTTTCATATAGAGCTTACTAGCTTCATATCTAGCAGCTACATTGTGGGCCGACTCACTTGAAAATGTTCGAAAAGAGATCATCGTTTTATTGTGGAACTGTCTCCTCTGAAAATAAAATTAATATGAAGTTTGAAACATAGTAATAATATTTAATGCCATTAAGCCTAGAATACTTTAGAGCTGATATATAACTTTTTATAAACAAATGAACTATTAAAACTAGCTAAGTTTCCTAAATAATTTTCACTTTTTACTCTATAAATATGTAAAAGAGTCTCAAAGAATGTCTTTGTTACTAGAGTCAGAAACATAATCATTTTCACTTTCGTCACTCAATAAATTCAATAGAGGCACTACAATCACCATCACGAAATTTTCAGAGTATTACAGCCTTGCGCATATTTTGACAATTCGTTCCTATTTGTGATTAGTCTTGGTTATGTTGGAACTATGGAGGTACTAACTCGATGGTTGAAACACTAGGTTTTCGTACAGTTTTGAGTTCCAAGTTTGTTGGAACACCAATTCTGGACTACACAAAATCCCGACAGAACGTAAACTGATTAGCTGTCGTGTTGAAATAAACCTATTATACTCGTTTAATAAATACTACATTACTAACGAGGGAGTGGGTATGAGCCTTCTTTCCCCAATTCACCCCCTTACGAGTGAACTTTAACCCCTGAAGCCAACTGAGCGACGTGTGTAGGGGAAGGGATGGGGCGACTTAAAGATGATTGATGGCGCTATTTGACTCACAAGTTAGGAAAACCTAGAAAACCTCACCCGCCATCATCAAGTAGGTAACCCATGGCGATTGATAATCTGGATGTCATACAAAGAGAAATTTAATTTCTATTAATACGGCACATATAAGGTTAAGTGTTTTTTTTTCAGTCGTCAAAAAAAGTACCTATTGCCTTGGAGTTCATTATAAAGCCAGTGTTTTCAGCAAATCAGCAATTCAAATATAATTGGCTCCCTGGTTCTTATCAAATTATATTCTCCACCAAGACGTACAGATACCTATACTTATTGAACAACGTTGCAAACTACCAGGGATTTTAAGAAAGACTACTAAAATGGTTATAGACCTGCTTATCCAGCAACATCACGAAAGACAACTACATTACCAATTGTACCTTCTACTATGCCGATAGTTTTGTTTTGCCAGTGTAGTGTGCAGCAGCATTTTAGGTTAGTTCCTAGTCACCACAGTGTGTGTACCATCTTATTGATTCTATTTTCTCGTGTCAATAAACCTGCTAATTGGATATTTCTTCTCTATATCTTAGTTGTCAGTCGTCAATTCTAAAACCGATTGCCATGTAAAAGGCAGATTCTAAGAGTTAAAAGAATCTTTTTATGTTTAGTTTTTTATTGCCAGTATCTCACTCCTGTCATGCGTAGGTCTTTGTCAATTATCTCGGCCTTCCTTGTCTTCATCTTCCTTCCTTGTCTTCATCTTCCTCTTAAAATCCACCGAAACAGTGGGTACTTCACTGCTCTCCAGATGTTCCCTAGCCTTTTAATTCTCTGCTGCACTTTATTTTGGGCATTTGGTCAAGTCTGTAAAGCTAGATAATCATTCAATTTCAACGTAGTGAACTGAAATAATATTATATAATAATTATACTTTAAAGACTTCAAAACTCAAGACTATTAGCGTTAAATCTAAGTGGTTGCGACTATACACTCGAAACTACCTTGTCATTCAAAAGACGTTACTATTTTAATTTTGTTTGTTCTATATTTTATTTCATTTTGGTGTTCTTGTATTCATCAATTATGATAATAATTTTTATTTTTTTTTCCTATATTACAAATATCTTCTGTTCATTTTGTCTTGAGCGTCTGCTGGTTTTGATAATAATTAATGAATTTAAACTCCTCTAATATATCTCCATTCATCTAAAGTATCTGAACTAACTTCTTCTTTATTAATGTTACCTAATCCTAACTTATTTTAATTTTTGTTTAAAAAACCCTCTGCACCATCATCCAAGAGAACTACGTATTTATGTGAAAACCCCTTGAGCATATCTGGAGATTCTTGTTCTCATATCCTTCGAAAATTCCGCGTTTCCTGTCCATGACTTTTGAGCTCTGCACGGCTCTAAATGAGAGCGGCAAAAGCGGCAACAGTAGAGACAGGCGGCAAGCACCAATCTCTATGTATGAGATTTTCATTAATTTGCATAAAATGTGTCTCAGTGATTCATATATCTTATTGTATTTGATATACGACTCCTGTTTTGCTCTGTTTATATTCCAATTTTTGCTCGACGATGTTTACACACTGCTCCACGTAAAATGTGGCCTGCTAAATATTTAAAATAAGACAGACGTACGATTATTTATCTTTAATATAATTTCAAGGAAATATATCTTTTTTATTTATGATTGGATAATACCCGTTTGGTCTGGTTAACGATGTCCATCTCCAGATCTCTGTGAAGGTCGTGTATAATTTTATATTAATTATTTTCTCTTACAGACTCGTTACATTTGTATTCTTTTTAATTGTTTATTTTTAGTCCCTGGAAAAATACCCGTACGAGAAGCGAATGTCCCAATTTATGATACGGTTATTATTTTTTATATTTTGAAACTACTATACGACCAAGAGTAAGTCAATTAACAAAAAAACATGTAAAAGTTTAGTAACTCTTTATAAGTTAGTCCTAACCTCAAAAATAATTAACCACACTCCGTCCAAAACTTTTCTCTTCATCACGATATTTTTTCCTGTACGAAATAACTTCCATTACTTAATAAATTTACTGTCTCCGAATCCAATTGACACTTAGACGAATCTAGCCACCCTCCACCCCTTCGTACAAAATCTACAGCCATATTCATAACCATGCATTGGTCGAGAGGCAGAGGGAAGAAATGCATCCTCGTGGAACTCTCAAGCTTTTAATCAGTCTAATAGAGAGTATACGAACGATGCCAATAACTGTAAGCACTTGCCACTATTGTGAATGGAACATTATTTATCGTAACATAGTCAATGGGCTAGAACTATAGAATTTTCATCAATATGCGGAACTCACGTGACGAAAATTGATGTCATCAAGTGGTTTAAATTAAAATTAATACGTATCTGACATAACTGGCAGTTATGATGTTATAAAAGTTATTAAAAATGCCTAAAATAATGCTCCTGCAACTACGAATTATAATTGTATTGTTATAGAAGTCACAAATCATTAGTCTATTAGTATATTTTTATGTTTTTCTTTTTGTGTCATGGTATATAACTAATAATTTATGAAATATTTTTGGGTTTTTTAATTTTTCTTTAAATACTGATTTACTGAGCATTTATGAATATGTGAAGATTTCTTGGTTGAATATTCGACAATTATTATTTTTACTTTTACTTTTTCTCTGTGGAATTTTTAAAAATATTTTTAATTTTTTCTATCTTCCACCACTCACCATTGAAAGTAATTATTCCTCATGGGAAAATTTTGTTTCCACAAATTATTTTTTTATTAAACTAAGGTATAGTGCGGGCTAGAATTATTTAACGTTATTTCACAATTAGATTTTAGTATTACTATTATTATACCTATATTAAATACACAACGAGGACGGCATCCAATCCGCACAGTGAACGTCTGAAAACAAAGTTGTCAAATTGGAAAAATAAATTGCCCCATAGTAATTAATTATTAAAGGACCGCCTTTTGAAAACCCGCCTATTTACCTAATATATTAGAATTAATGTATGCTTGGCAACTATGTGTCGCAGCTTAACGAGGGTATGTTGCTACCTTATTGGCTGATGGTTAATTTATATTGGTTGTTTTCGTAGCCGATTTAGACAACGTGGACTATTTGACCGTATATGGTGTGTTTGATTTTACGCAGCGTTGGATCAAAGTCAGAGTGACCCATAGATTAGGGGAGTGTGGATACACATAGGTGCCGACTTTACGAATTTACAATACTATTTAAATCAGCGGCGGCTATTCAGGTGAAGTAGGTGAAGTACCACTTCACAAAAAATAAATAATGAAACATAAAAATAACTTTTTTAGCAACCAAAGAAATTTTAAATTATATTAGAGATTCAGCAAAACATTTAAAGATTTTTAACAATATAAAAACCAACACTGGAGACGCTGGTTCATAGTCCTTAAGGCCTTCTTGAACCCACTAAATGGTGTCTTCGTGTGGAATCTTTAAAATCTTTGTTTGACAATTATAAAGAAGTATGTAAATTTATGCTTTCACTTCAATTTTTTTTAAACACTAATATTCAAAAAGTTACCATGAACATTGCAGATGCAATAAAAGACAGATTGCTTTGCTAAAACACTTCAGATTCAACGAACTAATTTTAAAAAATATGTATAGGAATAATGAATGAGAAAGATAAGTTTAATATCAATGAACCAGTTTTGCTCTAAGAAAAAGAAAGATTCTTCCTAAACTAGTTGGGTCAAAAAAATCACTTAAAGAACCATACTGAAGTTTATATAATAATTCAAGCTAATAACAACCGTTTTAATTCGAATTGAATAAAAAGAGCAAGAAATATTGAAGCTTTTTTATTGACAAACAACGAAAATGGGGACGTCCTTCAGAAACATTATCGTAGTGATTTTGATACCAAAGACTCTATTTACACAAAAAATGTTTTTTCATAGTACCGGGAGACAACATTTTCAGTCAGTATCAGAATTCGCTTCATATTTTAATCAAAATGTACTTCTAAAAGATTATTTTCAGAATACGTTAAAGTTATAAAATTATTTTTTACTATTCCTATAACATCATATACTTCTGAAATTTTTTCTTCAAATTTACAAAGACCAGGGCCGCCGAGAGCCAGACTGGGCCCCAGGATAATTCTTCAGATCGATCCCCGTGACAATTTTATAAAAAATGAAATAGCAAACCTTCTACAGGAATTTTTCAAGGTCAAAGGTATTCAAGCAAAAATTTCTCCTCTTCAACTTGAATTTCTCAAAAAAAAAAGTTTTCAGCCTCACCTACAAACTTCCCACCTCTTCTGCCGAACATCTGAGAGTAACAAAGAGTAACCAACATCCGCTGCCGGGCCCCCATTTGAGTCCGGGCCCCGGGAAGTGGTCCCGGCTACCCCCCCACCCCTCTAGTTGGCCTGACAAAGACTTAAAACAACAACGACGCAGGCTACACTGAATGACTGTATTGTCTTAAATTCTTATAGAGATATCTGTTAAAGGAACTAGATCACAATATAATTGCAAATGTATTTTTTTCTACACCCACAAAACGAAAATGTATGCTTTTGCTTTCAACTGAACGAATATATTTCATATCCATTCTAGGCTCGGAACGAAATTTTTTATTCATATTTATTTTATAAATTATTTTGTGTGTGTGTGTTGGGTGGGGGCTGGCATCGGATTCGAAGTCCATTTGCCACAGATTGTTTGTGGTATTATTACAATATATTATATAACTATTTTGGTTTTATATATAAATTGTACTAATAGGTCATATATGTTCTTGTCAAAACTATTAAGAAGAGTGGTAATATTAAGTGGGGGGAATATATTAAAGTTTTTTAGCTCAGATATTAATTGTATTATAGCATTATTATTATTGGAACAGTGGAAGAATAGGTGGTTCAAGTCTGCAATACTTGAATTGTCGCAAGGACAGTAGGGATTCTCTAAAATTCCTATTTTGTTCAGATGATGGGGAAAACGTCCGTGATTTAGTTTAAGTCGCGTTATAATGGTAGAATATGTTCTAGAAGTAGAGAAATAGAGGTTTGGAATATCTTTTGGGAGGGTAGGATGTATTAAAAAGTAATGGTTTTTTGATCTGCTAACAAACTCATTATATAAAGCCGACCATTTGTCCCTAATGTCCTTCTTTGGTTTACACAAGATATCATTATTATTAGTAGGAGATTTTGTGATATTTTCAATAATACATGCTTGTTTGGCAGCCTCATCTACTATTTCATTTCCTACAATACCTGAGTGGCCTTTAACCCAAATGAACTGTATTTTTATGTTTTTTATTTTGGCATCTTTAATTAGTTCTTTAATTCTAAATATGATTTCATTGTTATAATATTTCAATGGGCATCCTTGTAGAGCTTGTAGTACCGATTTAGAGTCAGATAATATTATAGCTTTCTGAATTGAATTGTTTTTAACCCATTCTAGTGCTTTTTGTACTGCTAAAGCTTCGGCCGTAAATATTGAAGATATGTCTGAAATACGATATTTTTCAATATGATTTGTGGTTGAAACAAAAATTCCGAAACCAGTTCCGATTTTACTTTTGGATCCATCTGTGTATATATTTACGTCATAGTCTATGAATCTATTTAATATTCCTTTTAATTATTTTAAATTTTTTTAAAATTAATTATCTTGTTTTAACATATTCGCGGTCTAAAACGCGCCAGGCGCGTTTTTTAAATTTTTTATGTGCCCAGACCGGACCGCGTGCGTTCGATGCAGGCATGGTTTTCAAGGCCTGTAATTTAAACGGTACGAAGTTTACGCCGCTCAGTCTTAGGTAGCGCGTTTGGCACATGTTTAGCAAATTGGACTGAAACAGTTCCTCAAAAGACTGATTGCCTTTTACAGGAAAGCCTGGATTACTGATCAAACCCTCTGACTCACGACCTATAGATTATTTTTGCTTGTTAGCTACCGACGAGTTTTTCGACAATCTTTATCAAAAAACAAACGAACATGCTACTGAAGTGCTATCCAGAAGCTATAGTGATCAAGTAAGATTTACGCGATGGAAAGATATCACAGTCCCCGAAATGAAAGTTTTTCTTCGCTTGTTATTTCACATGGGCACAATAAGAATGAATAGGATAAACTATTATTGGAAAAGGCATCACCTCTTTAATTTACCTGCATTTTCAAAATGTATGAGGCGAAATTGCTTTTTGCTTATTTTGAGATCGCTAAATTTTGATGGCCAGACACTACGAACCTAGATTGGTAAAATACAACCTTTAGTTGATTTTTACAATTCAAGAATTTTTCCTCAAAAAAAAAAGAGTTATTACTGGACGAATCAATGGTTCTTTGACGCGGTAGGCTTAAGTTTCGACAATAAATAAAGGGGAAGCGTCATAAGTTTGGCATAAAATTATACGTTTTGAGTGAACCCATTGGATGACCGCTGTAGGTGGTCAGGAACATACAGAGAAAGTCGTGCTTCTCTTGTGCGAAATATTAGGCTTTGGATATTCCTTTTATAATAGTGTCAGTCTGACTGAACAGCTTTTAGAAAACAAAACGTATGTTACTGGAACCCTTAGACTGAATCGTAAAGGCAATCCATCGGAAGTTGTCAGTAAAAAAACTTAAAAAAGGAGAACTAGTTATTGTGTATAATGAAAAAGGGATCTGTGTGTTGAAATGGAAGGACAGGAGAGAAATTTTAGCAATTTCTAGTGAATATGGTGGCCAGCTACAAGAAGTCACAACTCGGCGAAATCAAGTGAAGCAAAAACCTGAACTTATAAACAGATACAACTAGTTTATGCCAGGTTATTACTCCTGCGAGCATAAAACAATTATTTGGTACAAAAAGTTAGGAATCCATATTTTCAGATGATGATGGTTGCCTTCCATCATCTATATAAAGAAGCTATCAATAAACATACTGATTTACATGAATAGGCTGTCGGTTATTCAAACTTTGTTGGGTCTATTTCCACAACCATTTCCACAACCAGTTCCAAAATTATAAATTTTTCATTTACCTGAAATGTGCGAAAAGGGTACCAACGGTAAAACCAAAAGACGTCGCTGCCAAGTGTGTTGGAATAGAACAAACAAAGAAAAGATTCCATTTGTTGTTGCCCAACATGTCCGGAAAAACCTGGACTGTGTTTGACGCCTTGTTTCAGGGTTTTTCACGCGAACATGTAATATTTTTATGGAGATTGAAAAGTTCTTACTTTTATTTTATAGTATTACAATGAAGTTTTATATTTTGTGTTACTTATTTTTAGAAATTTTATGTTTTTGTTCATTATTTCATGAAATATTTTACTGTTTTTAATAAAATATTTGTTTTAGAAGGATTTTTTTTGTTTTTTTCTGGTGGTACACGCCTGGCGCGTTCAGTGGCACAGAAGGTAAGAAAGTGCATGCCCCGTGCCCACACCGCGCTATGAGCGTTTTTGTTTTTTTTTGTAAAAAAAGCTTGAAATCAGCTATAATCACTTTCTAACTCATATATATTTTTTAGTTTTAATAAAAAAACGAGAGTACCACTTAGGGTCCTGCACGGTATTTTCTGGACAGCGAATGTTTTAATAACCTAAAATAATTTATAAATTGGTAGATTTTCGTTAATGGATTTGTAGAAAAAATATACTGTACAATTCGAGTGAATTGTCCATATTGCACTCAGACCTCATCTTCGTGCGATATAATAATAATAATTTTTATTTGCCAGTAAAAAAAATATGTAGTACAATAATAAAGTTTACATTACTACAACAACAATCGCCAAATATTAGGCATGGTGTTAGATCATTGATTCTTCCACACCACCCTTATGTTAATTATATTTTGACAAGTTATGTAGTTAGTTCCAATTGTTGTCAGAATATGTATTGTTTACTAATATAATCTAACTTATAAAACGTTTTTTTTTAATATATGAATTGTCGGTTTTTGTAATATATTTCTGATAACAAATTTTCTATGATATAGTGTCATATACTCACAACATGCCTTTATAAATAAAACGATTAAAAACATTATGTGCACATGGAGTTGTTTAACTCGTTTATAGAACATCTGTTCTTTTTGTCAACTTTTATTCTAACATGGTAGAGTATACTACTGAAAAGGTATCGATGAGCTAATTTTTAAAATATATCCTTTAATAAAATTGTCATATGAGGATTTTTAAAGTCTGCCAGCCTGGTTTAAAACATCGAAAATGAAGTAGAGACGACATAAAAATTATTTTTTCATGTAACAAGTGGACGCAATTTGAGTTGTGTATTGATACATTTGAAGTTAATAATTTTAATTAGGCCTAATTTATTTTAATTTTTATAAAAAAAAATCAGTCGCTTCTCCAAAGCTTTCTTTCGAATTGGTGCATTTGTTCCTTTTATCTTGACTTCCGGAGTAATCAACACTTTGGAAAAAGAATTTTTCGAGCTACATTGCCTGCTAATAATTGAGAAATCTTTGTTTCCATCATTATTTTGAAATGTTAACAAACTTGGGGGACAAGCACATCAATGTTTAAAGGATAAATTCCGGTTACTCTGAAGCCATTAGTTTTATTGGCTACAGTCATATATTTTCCCCACACTAGGGTAAAGATGTCGGAAAATTTATACCTTTGTTTAAAGTTCCTGTTGGAATGTTTTCCCAATATCGTAGGAGTTATTTATCCCAGTTGTGTTCAGATCTTTCTGCTATAAAGATATCTAAATGACAGGAATTACCGTCCAAAATTAAAACAACTAGAGGGGTAGACATGTAGTTTGTGGATCATGCTTCCATTTGGAGTCGTGTGGATCACAAATCCACTTGAAAGGCCAACTTAAAACGTCAGATTCAGCCTCTTTCCTTTGAAGAGAATCGAGAGGTATCACTTGACTCACAGCAAATTACGCATCCAATAATGGAGAGCTTTCATATTCGCTCCGTGCGCGACAGCAGCGCCAATTCGTTTTGGTATTAATGGACTATTTCTGGGTATACTGACAAATGCAATTTTTAATAGAATTCGTATTTAAAAAGTATATATGTTAGTTTTAATAAAAGTATATGGATTTGTAAAACAAGTAAAACATTAATTTATTATTATTATATAAATTTATCTCTTAAATTAAAGAAAATTATGTATAATCAATAAAAATGAATAATAAAATATAGGCAGGCAACAGTATTTACTGGAAAATGTATGAGAAGTTGCCTAAGTCTAATAAGTTGTCATTGAAGAATTATTCTGTCAAAATAAAAAAATACCATTTAATAATTAGCGTGAAGTTAAAATGAAAAAAGGATCGTTATTTATATTTTCATTTTTGTTGGAAAGAAAACATAGAATGAATAATTAAAACTGGTTTCCCATCAGTAAGTTACAAAATTGTATTCCAGCCACATATAATAATAATCAAAGGCAGAAATCTTGAAATCTAGTCCTTGCTGAATGAACATTTAAGAATAAAGGGACATTAAAGAACATCGTAAAATGATAATTTATTGTTTATTTAAAATCTTTCAAGTTTCTGATGTCTACTATTTCCAGCATTACTGTTATTATTACAAAAATAAAGGTAATTTTTCTTCTTATTGTACACCTATCCATTTATTTCTTTGATTTAATTTCCACTTTGCTACTGAAATTTTTTATATAAGTTTCACTGTTTTTTTTGTTAGTATTTGTACAATTTTCAACACAGCAACTCCGGTTGCTTATTGTATTGTTTTCACCTACTTTTTTAAAAAAAAGTAAAATGTATACGTGTATTTGATATGCCAAAATTACAAAATATCGCCCTAAAATGCACGAATTATCCGCAGCTAGCGCTAGTATCGCTTTTGCTTCCCTTTCCATGACTTCGCACGGAGCGAATAGATTAAACCATCTTTATGTGATTCTAAAGTTTTACTATAATTCTATTGAATAAGAACTACTGCAGTGACTACTTTTTTTTGTATGACTTTTTATAATCACTCTAAGTAAGCATAGGCTCTACAATTTCCACATTTTCTAATTTAGTTTGCTGAAAACCCTATTCCAGTCAATATTCTCCTTCTTTCCCATCATGATGTGAAACATTTAGTTGATTATGCAAATAAAAATACTGAAGAATTTGAGATTTTATTAGCAGATTTTTATGTATGTTATCTTCATCAGTTGCTGCTATGCTTCTATGACCATTTTTTGTCACTCTTCAAAATAACGTTAACGGTCACCCTATACTCACATCATCCTTCATCCAAGATTTACTTCCATTTTCAAATAAAAAAATAGAAGGGAAACGGAATGTTTATTGATTTTTAATCCTATACAAGACAGATGATTTGAAAACGTAGATACACAAGCCCACCGACTAAGCGAAACCGAAATAATCAATGTGAAAATATGGCTCAGTCATATATTATAATAAAATGTCATTTAGTAGATTTATTAAATCATTTTCTTTGGATGAATCTATTTATCGACTGATCATTTTCAAAATCGTTCGCGGCCATTTGTAGTTTTTTATCTCTATCATCGTTTCTGTCAGCAATATAGAGTCCTTTACTAAATCATTCTCAATGGGACTAATTTAATATTTTTATTATCACTATTAGGTTTTTGAGGGTGATTGAGTGGACAGAGTGGTGAATTCGAAAAATCTGAAATGGAAATAATCGGGAAACTGATATTTTGACTGGATAGTTTTAGTTATACAGTGTGTTTCGCATAATTCCCGACACAAAGTAGATGCGTGATGGACACCCCCAAAATATGACGATTTAACACAACTTACCTCTAAGAAGTTACAGGAGCACAAAGTGAGGTAATGAATTTTGAAAAAAAAAATTAATCCCTGAAACTCTTAATTTAAAAAAAAATATCTTCTTGAAAAACGAGAAAAATTAAAATGGTGCATCATTACAATGTTAATACAAAAATCACTCCAAACTTAAGTTAGCCATACATTTGTCAATTAAAGAGAGGTTCTATAAGAGTTAATTTTAAAAAATTCTACGAATTATTTATTTTGCTTCTGTACTTTTTGTATTAAGCTTCAAATATACAGAGTGTTTCATTTGAAATAATCAATTTGTCAAATCACTAAAAAATCATCATATCTATATAAGTTAGTTGAGACACTTTCCACCAGAAGAAATCCCATTTGAATATTCTATATATTCCATCAAGTCCCAAAGTACGCCGAATTTCCACAATAAAATGTTTTCTCCCCCGTATGTAAGTTACCAAACGGGGGGAGGAAAGTATAAAAATGTTCCACTTAATTCAGAATTCAATGCGGATAGCGCTCTAAAATATACCGAGTGCTGATCTTATCGCAACCGTTTAAATGAAATACCAAGACGACTTGGCATTAATGGCGGCCATTTTGTCTCTAATTAAGATGGGATGCTTAATTGCATCGTCACAACGAGATCCACGTGCTTTTCTTAGTTTCTTGTCGCGTCTTTTGCTCCTTTTCATAATTAATTTTTACACTGTTAAAAAAATCAAAGCTTTAAGAGCGACAAAATTTAAAAATGAAAAAATTGTACATTAAATATTAAATTTGTTAATTTTGCGACAAACAAATTAATAAATGATTTCAACTGATTTTGTAAAATAATATATGGTTACACCTTTCTCTTATCTAGGCCATTAGAAAATAGAAAATAAAGTATGGAGTCCCCCAAAACTCTGTCTTAGGACCCCTCCTCTTTAACATCTCTACAAACGGTTTATAAAAATTTAAAATTAAGGGCAAAATAATTGAGTACGCTGACGACACGGTCATCTTTTACAAAGATGATTAGCAAAGTGTGATAGATGTTTAATAGATCACTCTCATTTTAGAATGGTTACACCATAAACGCTAACATTAAATTTAGAAAAAACAATATGGATGATCGATAATACAAGGAAATAATTATTGTAAATAAAGTTGTAAAATTTTTAAAAAATCGTGAAAAATCAATAGAAAAGTTTTATTCAATTTTTCACTGTGACCTTCCTCCTGGGGTTTATAACTCAGTACAGAACAGAAATCTAGTATTTACACCGTCACAAGGAAAATATTTCAACCTCCGCGATATATACAATTGTCTTCCTACTGCATGAAATACGATACGCTGCCCCAGTTAAATTTCTAGGCATATACTTAGATATCTCTTACATTAGTGGAAAAGCGGATAATGCAGTAAACATCTTAAGGGCCGTTTACAGTCAATAATGAAGCGCAGACCTCAATATAGCCATACTGTTTTATAGAAGCCCAATAAGATCTATACCAGACTACGGATCAATTCACAGTACATCCAGAACAGAAACTAAAACAATTGAAAAAATTCAAAATAAATGCATTAGAGTGTGTGGTGGATATCTTAATGCCATTAAGACTTAGAAGAAAACAATTAGGGGAAAAGTTTTTTCTGAAACTGGCAGGTAAAGACAGCAAGCTAGTATCTATCTATCTATCTATCTGAATTGGGGCGTGGTTCAAAGCCCACTTGTAGTGAAGCTCTGGGCTTATTGTACCTCTCTCACAGTTTCTATCCCATCAGATTGATTTTCTTGATGAATTCAAGAATATGTCTGATGAGCGCTTTCGCGATTTCTTCAGGTTCCGGATATTGTACCCCGAAGCACCATTCTCGTTCCCATTTAAGATTCCGACAGTGGTATAGTATGTGAATAGGGGTTTCGTCATCCTCTTCACATATTCTACATATTGAGTCATTAGATATCCCTAAGAGATTTAGGTGTCTTCTAAGGCCGCAGTGTCCCGTAAGGAGTCCTATTATGGCCTTGAGTTCACTTCTGCTAAGGTTTAGCAGTTGATGTTGTTTGCTCGTGGATGGCCCCTCTATGAATCTTTTGGACTGTCTAAGTCCAGAAGTTCCAACCAGAGCCTATGGTGTTCTCTATTTATTTGTTTCTTTAACACCCATTTAACATGTTGGTATGAGATACCACATGTGGGTTCTGGTCCAATAAGAGTTTTTTTCGCTCCCTTCCTTGCTAGGAGGTCTGCTTTCTCGTTTCCAAACACTCCCTCATGTCCTGGCACCCATTCAAGGGTGGCCTTGTTATGTTCTGCCAGAGCCTGGCATCAAATATTGATTTAGATTGTACTACTGCCCTTTTCAGTGCTTTAAGGGCTGCCTGACTATCTGTCATGATAAGGATCCTCTTATCTATAAGAGAGTCATTTAGCATAACTTTGGCGCAGGCATTTATTGCTGTAACTTCAGCCTGGAAGACTGTTTTCAGTGACCCCAGGTTCAAACTAATTATCCTCCCTGAATTTACATGGTAGATCCCAGCTTCTGAATATTTTCATTTTCGAACCGTCTGTATACCAGATTGATTCGTTTTGTTTTTCCCTATTTTCTCGGCTTTTGGCCCTTTCTGGTATTTGAATATCGAAAGGTTTCCTGAAGTCGTGAATAATGGGCGTTCTATCCGATGGCATTCTTAGTACCGGATTTTGTTTTTATTTCTTTAATATCATTGTGTGGTGTCTTTTTCTCGAAAGTTCCCATCCAAATCCATTAGCAAATAGCCTGTATGCCGCCGCCATAGTCTTCTTCTCCACCACAAGGTGAAGTGGAGGAAGACCTAGCAGTAGCTCCACTTCTGCTGTGGGCAAGCTAGTAAATAAAATAGCGAATCTATCAGCCTTATAAAGAATATAAACTTTTTTACTCTTATTCATCAAGCGAAAAATTTCCCAAAATACATATCAAAGTTGAAAATATTCGATAAAACTCCAAAAATAATAATTGAAGATTACCCCAGAGAAATCAATTATGCTAAACAAGTAAAAATTATAGAAAAACAGCTAGACGAAAGGTGGAATAGTTACGACCAAATTTTTACTGATGTATCACTAAAAGAAAATAAAGTAGGCTATGCCTTCTACCACAAAAATTCTAGTACTAATAAGATGTTTAAACTGAAGGAATATACTCTTCAGAACTAACCTCCATTAGAGAAGTCGTCAAGTTTTGTTTAACTATAGATGTTAGATCGCATGGATCTAATTTAACTTTTTAAGAAAAGGTAATACTTGTTAAAGAATATATTGAAAGATTAGTTGTGTATGAATGTGAGTTAAAAACTAAAGCATAATACAAGAATAGTCCTATAAATAAGGTCGCATATGCTGACCTCAGCATCAGCAGAAGTTCAGGTGCATCTACGCTGCATTCTGCGAAAGCTGTAACATAATATGGTTTCTAGAAAGGAAGTTGTTATCGCCTGTAATTTAATATATAAGATAAGGGTTATGAGACGCATATAACAACTCCTCCCTTAATGAAAAAGTTGATGCTAAATGCAACAACTTTTTAAAGTCATGCTTGGTTAAGTTCAAAGTTTTCTTCCAACGGTTCTTCTCTGTGGACGCTGGGACGTTTCCTGGGTAGAAGTCTTCGGAATGACTCCTTCACTGTCTCGTTTGGTGGTCCTGGAGGAGAGGGAAGCTATGATGTTGATTCTTCCTGGTCTTCTTCTACGCTTGCAATATAGGTAAAGCAAGACAAGTGCGATGATGAGGGAAATGGTAAAATATGTAAACCAGGACATGTGTTTGTTTACGAAGGGTTGATTGATCATCTTGGTGTTTTGCTGATAAATGTTTGCAGCATTCGTAAGGGATGATTATTGTCTGGTTCCTATAAGTGACATTTTTGTATTCTGTCACTAGGTACTTGGCATGAACTCTCGTACTACCAATGAAAGCATTACATTCTGGTTGTAATCGAAGAATTGAATTGGTTTTTATTATTTTGGTTTGGGCTTCTCTATTGGCACATTTAATGGTTACTGGCAATGGGTCTGTGACTGAAATTAGCCAATGATTGGTGGTTAGTTCTTGTACGTTGTAGTCTCGTGCGAAAACTATTGATGATTTACAGTTGTTTGGTACTTCTGATAGTTGTCGAAATAATTGTGCTTCACAAATCGAGTTGCTGTCTATTGGATAGGGTAGGATATCGGAACATATCTTCCATTGTGTTCGAAGTGTCTTGCAATTGTCCAAGTTGGGTAAAGCTACATATAACATTGAATCGTCGTCTTTCGCGATAAATTTTTGTGAAGTTGATAATAAATGATAGAGCCCTGTTCGATTATCCAATATTGGTATTGGAAGAAGTCGGAAAATTAAATAAGTTTCAGGTTCTACAAGAGGGATTTTTAAAATGAAAACTACTCTTGAGTCTGTTTGATAAGCAGATAGCTCAATTATATCTAGGTACTGTGCTATAGATGATAAGTGAATAGGTAAAGGTAAATTGTTCTTAAGTAATGATTGTGATATTTCCTGAAGGGAAGTTATTAAATTTCTAGGCGTAATAATTGAAGTATGAATTATTTTAAGTCTAGCAAAAGTAACCGAGTTAAGAATATCGTCAATAGTAGATTCTAAAAATGAGTAACTTTCCATAAGTATTTCGCAAATATTAATTATTTCTAATTGTGACTAATAAAAAGAAATGTCATTTTCAATATCGTAGATTGATTTTTCAATAGCTTGTAAATTTTCGTTAAAAGTTTGTTCGTCAATTTGCAATTTTTAAATTGTTGTATTAAAACTTTTTATCACAGAAGTTGTGACGAAAATTTGATTTTTCATTAAAATTTCTAATTCATATTCATTTTTAGTGACTTTATCTATACAATCATTGAAATATTCTCCATCAGATGCGTCCAGATTTCCCGTTAGGGCTTTCCAAATTGAACTTACACCATTGATTAATCCACGTTTTGATTTATAACTCTGTTGAGTATCAGCAAATACTTCTTGATATTTTAATTTTATTAATTCTGAAATTTGATTCAAGAGGCTAATGTGTGTTTTAACTTGGCTTTTAAATGTCAACATACGCGGGTGGTCAGCATCTATTAATTCTTTTATTGAGTCGAGAATTTGATCATTTCTGTCTAAAGCAGTTTTAATTGTTGCAGTGTCCTTGTAAACTAGTAATGTCCATAATATGTTTTTTAGAAAGGAAGTTGCTATCGCCTGTAATTTGATATATAAGATAAGGGTTATGAAACGCATATAACATAGATAAAACTAAGTTTGTAATCTTCACCGATAGTCGGAGCTCACTAAAGAAAATAACATCTATGACAATTAAGTCAATAAATAATTACCTGTATCCTCTCATTATACCAACAAATGCAATCTGTAAACAATAAATTTTCTTTGGTGTAGATAAAAGCTCATGTGGGCATAAAATTAAATAAAAAAGGCCGACGAACTCGCAAAAAACGCTATAGACCAAGGATACAACATAGAAAACTTCAAAATCACAGTCTCAGATATCTTTCACCCAAGTAAAATAAAAAGTATAGAAGAGTGAAAATCACAATATGAAGAAACTCCTACTGGTCAAAACTATAACATATTACAACCTAAAATTACAAAAGAGGTATGGTTCAAGAACTACCATTCAAAGAATTTCATCCGAGTATCATGTAGATTGAGGAATAAGCACTATATCCAAGTTTGGATCAACAGACGATCTAAACTGCTCTTGCGGAGATCAAGGAAATCTCGAACACATTATTCTTCAATGCCCTAATCAATAAATAAGTAACCTTTACCTAAATATAAAGAAATATACAACTTTCCAGTAAATCTGCCATTTCTACTGAGCAACAACATTATATCAATACATAATCAAAGCTAATATTAAGTAAGCTATAAATAATAGAATACCAAAAGCACCTGTATACATTTATGTCTCCCTCCCCTCTGTTTAACCACCCAAGGACTAACACTTGTGTAAGTCTAATCCCGTACAGGAGGTCCTCTGGTCAAAAATGGTTCCTATCTTGTGTCGTGTCAAAATAATAAAACAAAAAAACATAAAAACCAAAAAAATCTCAAAAGGAAAATATATACATGTAACTTAACTAAGTACACTCTGTATTTAGTTTTTTTAAAAAGATTTATTTAATTTAAATTACAACTTTATTAATCAAGAACAGATTTTAAACTGAATATCATGAAAGAAAATATAATACAACCGGTGGGGCATTACACCTAAGGTGGAATGACCCAAACTAATCTAATGTAATAGCAGTTCCAAGGTCCATCCTTGAGGTTGCCGACTCAGGGTTATTAACTCTAAAACTCTTCCCTTGTTGAAATGAGGCTTCTTGCGGAAGTCGAATATGTCCTTCTTCAGGGGTTGGTTCTGGTGGAGATTTTTCCTTTTTCTTCCTAGGCATCTTCTTGTGGATGATAAAAATAATTGTTACTGCTACTCCAACGTAAAGAATAATTGTCCATGCACTGGGAATATGATACTTAAAATTTTTATTATAGGTATTGGTCCATTTGAACTGATTTATTTTAGTTTTAAACTTTTTAGATTTAATTTCGTTGGCAATAGATTTATTTTGGTTTATTTATTATAATTGGTTGTCCAAATGATCTTTCTTGAAAGGTTAATTCGTGATTTTTAAATATTATTTTACATTGTGAATTCTCAATTAAAAATATTCCAGATAGGATTTTAATTTCGATTTCTTGCAAGCATTGTTTGATATTTTTTCTTCTTGAGGAAATATATTTACATTGGCTAGAATTACCTTTTAGTAAAATTTCTTTTTCGCATAATTAATAATAATAATAATAAATGCTTTTATTGGCCAAACTAAGTACCTGATACAAAGAAAGAAAAAAAAATATATAAATACAAATAGTTTGCAAAATGGCAGAGTTCAAAATCTCTGATAAAAATCAGAGTTTTGCTCTTCCACTCAACCAGTATTATGATAGACATACCTATACATCTTTCGATGTATAGATGTGCCCTGCATGTTCAGTTAATAATTATTCAATCTAGAGCACAATATGGCTTTACGAATATGAGAGAAAAAAATATTGAAAACCCAAAACCGTAAACAACTTAACATCTTAACTTAAAAAATAAAAAAATAAAAATCAGCCAGATGAGTAAGAACCAGTAAGTATATCAATAATAACATTACAATAATAACATTACAATAATACTAATATAATAAAAACGAATATAAAATTTAAATTTATCTAAAAACTATAACTATCGACCTACAGAATTTATTAGTAATTTTCTATCTAGCATTACATTTTTTAATTTATACTTGAATAATATATGATCTGTGAATAATTTCAAGTCATCGGGTAACCAGTTGTACAACTTAACAATGTTATAAGAAAAGCAGCCTTCAAACAAAACTGATTTATGTTTTGGCATAGTTAGACAACCTCTATTCCTTAAATTTAAATTATGGACGTCCGTTCTGAATCGAATTTTACTATATAAATAAGCTGGTGTTTCAGTAACTATAATTTTGTGATAAAGTAAGCATTCATGTAAAATTCGTCGTTCTGCTAAATTTAACCACTTCAATTCCTTTAAATATTTTGAAGTTGGTGTGCACCTTCTCAAACTATAAATAAGCCGAATACAACAATTTTGTACTCGCTGTAATCTTAATTGATCCCTTTTCAAAAGTCCAGGCCCAAATACTACATCCCCGTAATTTAAGTGGGATAACACGAGTGCTTCACAAAGCATGATTTTTGTTTTTTTAGTTAATACACCCCTGCTACCATATATTAGTTTTAGATTTGCAAAAGCTCTTCGAAGCATCATTGTGACATGAGATGTAAAACGTAGATCGGAGTCAACCATCAAGCCTAGGTTTTTGACAGAGTTTACGATATTTAGCTCATCTCTTCCTACATTTATTTTTAATTTTCCGATACATCTATTTCTAAGAGCGGTTTTTCCAAAAAGTATGGCTACTGATTTAGTGCTATTAATTGAAAGACAAAATTTATTTGACATATTAATGAGAGACTCAATATCTTGATTGATCTGTTGGCAAGCAATATCGATGTTTTCCTCAGAAAATGTATGATACAATTGTGTATCGTCAGCATAAAAATGAGACGAGCAGAAATTTAGTTTTTTATAAAAATCTAATGTATAAATTATAAATAAAATAGGACCTAAAATGGATCCTTGCGGCACTCCATTGTTTACTTGTGAAAACACAGAAGAAGACGAATTATAAATTACAGCTTGTTGACGATTACTCAAATAATTACGAAATAAATTAACACTATTATTATCACAACCTATGTAATGCAAAATTGATAAGAGTAATTGGTGATTTATTCGATCAAAAGCTTTCGAATAATCTAACAAAATTAACGTGACCATTTTATTTTCATCCAAAGCATTATGAATATCATCAGTAACTTTTAACAAAGCTGTAGTACAACTGTGCAAATATCTGTAACCGGACTGATGAGGAGGTAAAATATTATTGGTGTTCAAAAAAGATATTAGTTGTTTATTGATTATTTTTTCAAAAGCTTTAGAAATTGCGCATAAAATACTAATTGGTCTCAGATCTTTAGGACTACTGGGATTTGACATTTTTGCCAATGGGATTACAAGAGCACGTTTCCACATAGCAGGGTAAACATTCTTAATTATGCAATAGTTAAAAATATGTGTCACGTATGGTAATATGATTGGACAACAATGCAGCAACATTTCTATACAAATACTGTCTACACCTACAGCTTTGGATTTTATTGTTAATAGTACAGAAAATATGTCTGCCTCATTAGTTGTGACAAGTTTCAAGATATTGTTATGAGCTAAGTTTTATCCATAGTAAGACATGAGATCAGTATCAGCTTTAGAATCACTTTTTGAAGAGTCTATGAAAAATTTATTAATTCTGTTTAGGTCCTGTAAAAATGGAATGTCATTATTTTTATTTATATTATAAATGTTTAGTTCACGTAAGTCTTTCCACATTTCCTTTGGGTTACTATGTCGAAAACGAAATTCCAAATATGCCTTTTTTTCATCATTATTATTATTTTGTAAATGGCTAGGACATTGGAATTTTTTACCGCGTATGCAAATATCGTTTAGAGACTTTAATATATATTTTGTGTTTGGCATTATTATTAAAAATTCTGATTCAAATTTGGTGGGAATTGTCAGTAAATAATATAGTTCGAATTCTGTTTTAAAATCAATAGGAATTGATAGAAAATATTGTATTTGATGTTTTTTTAATTTACAGTTAACCTCTAAGATTGATTGAAAATTAAAATTATGTTTGTATTTTATTTCTAATGGTAGCTGAAATTGATACTGAGAAGAAATCTTTTTAATTCTGAAAAAGCTCATGTGATTTTATGATACTAGGGTGAATTGTTTTCAGTTTACAAAATGTTATGGAATTTTCTACATTTTTCATTATGTCCAGAATTAAATTAAAAATTATTAATTTCAGCTACCATTAGAAGTAAAATATGAAGATATTTTAAATTTTGAAAATATTTGTCAGCAGTTTCTGGCACAACAAAGGATTTTGTACTTCCAGTATCGATTAGGCCTTTTAAAGTATTTTCTGGAAATATTATGTACGGTAATTAACTCTCACTGTTAGTTAAGTTTAGTAATTCGACTTGTTTTATTTGTTTCCCGAGGCATTTTCTCCTAAAAATCATCATTAATATTTTCACTGGAACATTTTGTATTATCTAAAATATGTAGTTCTTCAGAAATAAAATTTTTCCATTTTGCAAAAGAATTTTGGTTTTGAGAATAGTTGCGATTTTGGAATGTTCTTGTAGGTCTAAAGGAATTTGAAGTATTTGTACTCATGGGTGTTTTTGTAATTTTTGATCCGGATTAGGTCTGAAAACATTCGTATTTGGACTTTTACTTGTACTAGGTTGATTTCGAGGGACTAAACCTACATGTCAATTTAATTGGTGATAATTTTGAGATAAACTTGGCATTTCTGGTTGCCAGTTTATTGATTGATTATTTTGAAAATTTTGTTAATTTCTAAGTAAATAATTATTTTGGTAATTATGATTAATATTTTTATATCTTGGACTATAATTTTTATTATTATATGGTCCCATTTTATTTTGAAAATCATTCGTTAGTGTATTCAAAGCAGAATTTAAATCTAAAGGATTTTTGGTTCGCATTAATGTACCTAGTTCCTTTAGTCTGCGCAACAATATTCTAAAAGCCTGATTTCTAAAATAATTGCCTAAAACATTTTGTTCATTTTTAACCGACTTCAAAAAAAGAGGAGGTTATCAATTCGTCGCGATATTTTTTTTTATGTATGTTCAGCGATTATTCTTTAACACGGTGTCCGATTTCAATGATTCTTTTTTTGTTAGGGGTGGTCCCATATAAATTTAGTCAAAATCTAATAATTGGGTCCATGAGAAAATCCTCAAACTCTTCATTTTTTATGTATGTTCAGCGATAATTTTTTAACACGGTGTCCGATTTCAATAATTCTTTTTTTGTTAGAAAGGGGCTACTTTAGGAGTGGTCCCATATAAATTTGGTCAAAATCTAATAATTGGATCCATGAGAAAATCCTCAAAGTCTTCATTTTATATGTATGTTTAGCGATAATGCTTTACCACCTTGTCCGATTTATACGATTCTTTTTTTGTTAGTAAGGGGGTACCTCAGGAGTGGTCCCATATAAATTTGGTTAAAATGTGGTGATGGCATCTGCACGTTTTTGAAGTCGGTTTTTTAAATTTTTAATTTGTAATACTTGTCGTTAGAACAAGTCATTAATACGGTTATTTGAAGATTTAAAAGTTGCTGTATTTTATTGAAGAATTGGAACGGAGAATCGTTACCCTATTGTAATGCTAAAATTTCTAAGCTTAAGGTATAAATATCTCTTTTATCTGCATATGTATTCAATAAAGAAGCTTTTAAGTTTTCCCAATTTCTTATTGTAAAAGACGATATATTTTTGGAAGCTTCGCCTTTTACTTTCGCTAAAATACTAGAAATTAAATTCGCATTTTAAAAATCGTTTATATCTACAGTATTGTAAAATGTTTCGCTTACTTCTATAAATCTAGGAAGTGGCGGGATTACCATAGAAATCTGTGATCATATCTAAATATTTATCTTTTAATTCTGGAATTGTTGGAGCCATTTTAAATTTATTATTTGAAGTTAAAATATTTGAAATGTCTAAATTTGTTTTGTTTAAATTTGAGTCAGAATCTGTATCTGAATCAGAATTGTCTGAATTTTCAGAATTGATAATAAAAGGTTGCTCTCTAAACGACATAAAAACACACAGTAAAAGTATTTTCCACTTCATCTATTCGAATTCCATCGTTAACCAACGACTGGACCAGGTAGACTCTTCAATGTTCACTTGAATGTCTTTCTTAACTCGGATAGCGTTTTTCACGTTAGGCTACTCAATTCACCCAACTGGAAAACTTATAAAACACGTTTTAAAGTTCAAAATGTTCAAAAAATCGTAGGAAGAAGCAGGAATTATGTGCACTAAACCCGTTTGATCATCCTACTGACTGCGCCACTTAACTAAGTACACTCGCTATTTAGTTTTTAAAGAAATAGGGAGGGAGGTCAAAGGGTTGTGGAAACACCTATAGAATTAAAACAAGGTTTTTTTGTATTGTTTGGTTCGCAAGTAATTTTTACATTTTAAACACGTCTGAAATAATATTTAAATAATATCAGTATTATTGTATATTGTTTAAATAACTTTATTTCATTCGTATTTAAACAGTGTACTTTTATGAGAACCTTTTCATCATCCGCAATAACCTTTTGAATGCCTTATCTAAACAACGAAGACGTGTCTGTTTGAGTATTCCAATCTTGTCTTCGAGCTAAGGCAAAGACCGACTCATGTTACGCCGCACTAACGCCTCCTTACTCTAATTGCTCATATCTCTGAACGTTTTAGAGCTCTAATTGCTCTCTTACTTTACAACATCCGCAGATTTGAGGAAGCTTCGCGTACGTGCATTCCTCCAAGGAAGGAACAGGGATATTTAGAGGAACAGAGAGACGGGATATTATACGTAGGTATATATAATGCTATAAACTAGGAAAATTTTAACAATAAAAACAGGGGTTGCACTTATGGAAATAATATGTTTAATATTTAAGGTGTACACAATAAATAATTTTAAAAGCTAGATGGAATAAAAGCCAGGTGAGCAATATTTAAAAAGGAAAATGAATAAATTAATACTGAGGGTAACAATGTGTTAGTTTGAGTTAAATTTAAAAAACATATCTCACAAAGTTTCAAATAAATAATATTTTTAATATTTTGGAACTCAGAATTGGATTCATACATGAATCGTTCTGAACTTTTTGGTGCCGCTGCCCTAATTGATAGTTATCAGTGGAAAACATTAGAACCGCGACTTTGTTCTGCTGTGACAAATCAATTTGAAGATATACATATGTATGCAAACCCTTAATGTATGCACCCCATTCTTTCCATCGAAAACATCCCTTAACGCGAGAAGTGCGGCCGCGATGCCTAAACATCGGGGCACAGTCATTGATGAGAGGGACGGGAAACCGCCGCCACCTATTTAGATATCGCAAATTGCTATTAGAATATATTTTTGGCATTTTTTTTCTATGTCGCCTTAACCAAAAAAGTAGATAATGAGCAAATCTTATCTAAAACCACTGATACGTTATATCCATTTCAAGAGATTTATATTACGAATTCAAAAAGGGTTAAAACTATAAGAACGGGTTTGAAGATAAACATAGCAAATAAAAATTTTAAAATGTAATCTACTGCATGTCATTCAACAAACAGAAAACAAATTGAGTCGTGAGTTAGATTGAGATTTCAACTAACGTACACGTGAATAAAAAAATAAACATAAAACCTAACCTACAATAATATTTACAACTGGTTGTGAAAAATCTTATCGCTCAAAATAAGTTTCGCGGAAAATATGATCATATTTATTTATTTATGTAGTATTTGGTATCTGTTATCAGTGTGGAGGAAAAAATAACAATTCAGTCTTGGTTGGAATGTGGGGTGTGGAACACATATAGTTTGTGGAATCTGGATTTTGGATACTGGAATCCATAGATTGGCTGGGTTGGGCTCAGGATAAACTCCAAACTTCGCATCTGCCTTTTCACCTACTCATTTTATCTCAGGACTTCAGGCAAATACCCTTCATCAAGTTAAATTTTTGGGTCTCTCTTCATTTGTTTTTAAATTTTTAGACTACATGTTTGTTTGGCAAGCGATTACACAATTGGTTTTATAGAAACGCAATTTCATGGCTAACTAGATGCAATTTTCGATTAATTTTAAATTTATTAGCCAATCAAATTATTTTATATTTTCTCGGACTGATTTGAGTTTATAGGATTATGTACCTTCTTTTTGTGATCATTTTAATACAAATTTTATGTTGATCGGTCTTATATTAACTTTAAAATTAATCATTTTCTCACCCTAATTTGGTGAATTATAAAGAGCTTTTATTGTCATTTAGTATAATTTTTCCGTATTAATTTCATTATGCATTTAATAATCTTATTTGGAAATGTCCATTTAATCTAATTTTGTACCTTAAAAGCCTTTTATAACATTTTACATGGGGTTTTTTAGGTTATGTGAGATTTTTAATTTGCTCATAATTTAATAACAAAATTATTTGCTGTAACTTTTATTGTTCCAGCTTTTTATTATTCTCATGTTATTTTTGGCTGTAAAGTTGCCTTATGGCGTTTCAATATTAAAATTTATTATAAATGTTTTTCTTGAAATTTTGAAAGTTTAATTAAAATAATTGTTTGCATCCTGCTTTATCGTAGGTTACTCAGGCCATGAATTTAGTTTTGCTTGGTTTATGTACCATTATAATATATATGCCGGTCTTTTTAAATTTTTAGTAGGTATTATTCACTTCATTTGTACAAAACGTACAAATGAAGTGAATACAAATGAATTAAATAAAAACTATTTATTTGAATATTAATTTTGTGTAATATATCTTGTAATTTATTTTCAATACGTTTTAGCATTTATTTGTTTGATACATCTTACAAACGATAGCTTTGGAATACCTTTACAACATAGCAGAATTGGGTAGTATCCGGATACTTCTGTATCCGGATACTTTATGTGTATCCGAAAGCTGTATCCGGATACTTTTAAATTTCGTATCCGGTATCCGTGACCAAATTTGTAAGTATCCTGCAAACTCTTGTCCGGTGTTAGCGTCACGAACTTGTCGAGGTTCCATTACCGAAACACTTGCGATGTGCCACACATACTTTGAATTTAATAGCCACCACTGATTACAAAAATACTGTTAGATCAATTCCAACATTACAAACTAGAGAAAAGAATGCATTTAATAAATGTGCTCAGTTATGGAAAAAATCCAATAAACCAAAAAGCAATGAAATCTTGATTAAAATTTTAGAACATACATTGAGCTCTCCAGGGGCAATCAGATGGAACTCCACTTATGATGCCGTTTCACAGATTTTGCAAGCAAAAGAAAAACTTTCGGTTTTAAGGAAACTGAACTATTATATCTAGAAGAATACTGCTTAGTTATGAAACCTTTGGCTTTAACGCTAGATTTGTTATAAGGTGAAGATACTGTAACTTTTGGATACTTGTTACCCAGCTTAATTTCGTTTATTAATAAATATGAAAAACCTATTTATCAAACAAAACTGAAATATGGAGGAGAGCATTTAGCATGAATGTATATCAAAAGCTTAAATACTCGTTTTGCTAACATTTTATATTTGGAATGGGAACTACCAATTATTGCAGCAGTTCTTCTTTCTAAATTTAAATTAAAATGGTATAACGTAATAAAAAATCCCAAAAAATCTTTGGAAGATTTTAAAAAATGTATTATAAATGTTAAGAAAAAACACATGAAAATTGAAGCTTACAACGAATCAGATGAAATCGGGGATCAGAATTTGGATGATTTTTTTGATTTTACTGATTCCCAAGATCACCAAGTAGACAATGACAATACTAGGATACATAACGAACAGGGTACCAGCTCCAATAGCAATATAACTGCAAAAATTAAATTGGAATTGTTAAGATATTTAGAGGATGAGAGAACCAATTTACAAGTCTTAAATGAGTATCCCCATTAAAAAAAGTATCGATCAAGTATAACACATGTTTACCTTCGTCAGCACCAGTAAAAGACTTTTCTCTTTTGCGACCATGATTGATACGCCTAAGAGAAAAAACTTTAGCGATGGACAGTTTGAGATATTAGTGCTGACGAAGGCAAATTCAAAGGTACTATTATAGATATAAATATCGCACATCCGGTGCAGCAATGTCGTAAGAGCTAAAATCAATTTTTTTTGTAGGAGAGCTATTCGACGGTTTTGCTTTTAAGGAATATATGCCCTTTCCCCTGCCGTAATATTTTATTTATATTTCTCAAGCAATTTAAATAAAAGTTTGGAAGAACATTTTATAGGAAATTTTCTATTCATTTTTATTTATAAAACTTACAATTTTTTAATAGTTGATTTGAATAGACAATTTTTTTTATTCATACTATTTTTTTAAACACTGACTTTATAACCTTATTTTATACGTTAAGAGGAAGTAATACCCTTAAAAAATACTTGATTTATATTTCTCAAGCGATTTAAAAGAAATTTTTTTTTTTCAATTTAAGCTGATTTGCCAAGATAAATATATATTTTAATTAGGCTCAATTTTAAAAACTGGCTTCCCATTAATCTAAATAATGACATTATCTAACCATTCCTGCTATTTAAAATTTCTACTTTTTTCTATTAAGAGCAAACATGACGGGCGCTCCTCCGCCAAAAATCAATTTTACATTTGAGGAAGTTTAGGCCAATCGTTCTAAAAATGAACCAAGAATTTCGCTAAACCGCGAAAAACTTATATTTTTAAAGAAAAACAACAAAAATTTCAACTTTTTAATAAATTTAATTTTTTGGCTCTTTACCGGCATTCTATATAACAAATATCTTAACTATTTTCTAAATAACTTTTTTTCAAAAAGATTACCAATTTTAAACAGGACCGAAGATTAACGTAGTTTTCATTCCGATACTAATTCTATTAAAACAATGATACCAGTGAATATGGCAACGCTGCTAGTCTTTGAAGCCCGTGGTTAAAAGGGTAGCTGCCGTTTAGTTAAATTTGTTAATTCCTGTGTCGAAAAATAGGTAGTTGTTTTTGAAGAGGTGCGAAATTATTGTGATCGTCTTAGTTTGTTGTTGAGGCGTTGTTAGGTTTTTGTTTAATAAAGTTTTTAGTTAATTTATGAAATGAAAAATTCTGGAAGGCAAAAATGCACAGCTGACAAATTTCTATTTTATTTGTTTGCTGCCAGAGTTAGTAAATCCTAGAAAAATACGACATGTGCCAATTAGGGAAAAGAGATTGTCAAGAACTTTGCACGCTTAAAAAAATGTGTAATATACAGGGTGTTTCTAAATACATGCGACAAAATTCAGGAACTGATTGCTCGTATGAAATTAAGATGGGTCTTTCCTATAACAAAATTTCCTCAGCCCACCCCTTTTCGAGATATCACCCTTAAAAAGTAGTGACTAAAATTGAGTTTTTATGTTTTTTCTAACATTTCAGTAAAGCTAGAAACTTGAAATTCTGTAATCGCAAAGGACTAACCACGGGTATTTTTTCAATATTTCTGTTACATTATAGGGGGGTGAAATTAGCAACACTTACTTTATTTCATATCAAAACTTTTTTCGAGATGAACTTTTATGAAATCCTTGATTTATTTAATTTTTTTTATTCTTGAATTTTTTTCCCAAAACCAATAGCTTCAGAGAAAAAAAATTAACACCCTAATTTATTATTATTATTTTTTAATAAATTGAGTGGAAAACAGTGTAACGGGCTTGTAACTATCGTATCGTACACTCTGTCATTATTCGTTTCTTGCAATAATTTACACCAGTTTACACCAGAAGATAGCACTTAACGAAGCGTTTTAGCCACTAATTTTGGCGAATTTTAAGAAATCATTAACAAGACATTAGGGGCTTAAATTTGGGGATTATATTAAGAATAGTGCTGTCGAGGAATGCATTTATTTTCATTATGATATTTCAAAATTAAAGCCCTTTTAGTTTTTTTGGGAAACTGGAAGGAATTAAAACATTACAATATATGCATATTATAGATATTACTGCATAATTTATTTTGCCAAAATTTAAATATTTTGAGATATTCTTGTCCGATAATTATAAGGGGTATGAACACCTTAAGATTGAAAGAGAATTAACTTTAATTCATGAGATGCAAAGCATCATAATTGTCGCGTCACAAAAACAATCTGCTGCCAAGAGAAAATTTTGATTCAACAGTATTGTATATTTTGTGTTGTAAAAGAGAAAAAATTAACATTTCGTGTTTTAATAGTCATTTTTTTAATTTAATAATCTATGTGAAAAAAAATTTGTTTAATACCGACTTTAAAAAATTGTTATATTAATATAATTATTTAATTGTACTTTGTTGTTCCTTTAATACAATAAATACAATTTACCTTTCTCCAATTCATCACTTTCCGTATCCATATACCTAGGGTCCGATTACAATTAGAAAAACACCGCTACGTCATAACTATTATTTCGAATTTCCACTATACAGGGTGTCCCGAAATTAGACGGTCATATTTTAACAGCGTAATCTACATCCTACAAGTATTAGAAATTAAAAATTTAAAAAAACCGAATTAAAAAACGTGCAGATGCCGTCACCCAGAGCTGGGACGAATCCTCGAAAAAGGGATTCGAATCACGAATCCGAATCACGAGATGTGATTCGAATCACGGATCCAATGTTCGAATCCTTTTTCAAAAAAAAAGGATTCGAATTAAGTGATTCGAATCCTTTTTTTCGGATCACGGATACGAATCACGAATCAGTGTTATACTGTGATAATAATTATATTTGCTTTCGAAACTAATACTGTTTTATACCTCGGTCCTAAAATATTTAACGCACTTCCGGTGGAATTTAAAAACCTAAATTCGATAGGTCTTTATAGATCTAAATTGCAATAATGGATATTAACTAAACAAGGATAAATATTTTTCGTGCTCCTAATACACTTCCCCAATAAATTAACGCACCATCAAAAAATAACAAAAAGTTTAAAGTAAATATTTGTCAAAACGACTTGTCTGATTTGGACGATTTTTTTTTTAAATGAAAGGTTGTCTCTTACACAACGTCGGTATGCTAACTGTGTTTGTATAAAACCCTCTTTTTTATTAATACAGGGTGTATCAATTATAACGTGATTTTTTCATAAAAGTTGTAACACCCTGTAGAGTGCAACAGTTACATTATCAAGTTAGAATTGATCTCACAATGTAGCCTTATCTATTCTTAACAATTTCTTTTCTTATTTACTCCATTATCTTTGTCATTATTTGAGAAACATTATTTTATTAAAAATTAATATCAATATTTAACAATGAAAACACGAAACAAAATGTAACGAAATAAGTTTCAGTAGCGAGTATTTCCGCCTCTGGCACGAATAACTTCTTGACAACGGTGGCCCATACTTAAAATAAGAGACCTTATGTCATTTTGGTCCAATTCTTCCCATATTTGAATCAGTCTCTGCCGTATATCTTCCAGATAGTTCAGATTACGTTCCTCTTGTAATCTCCTCCCAAGAGTATCCCAGAGATTTTCTATCGGATTTAAATCCGGGCTCCGAGCTGGCCATGCCATGGTAGCGATACCAACTTCCTCTAGATAATTTCTCACAACTCGAGCAACATGAGGCCTGGCATTATCTTGCATCAACAAAAATCCCTGCCCTATATATGGTGCAAATGGAACTACATGTTCGTCTAAAATCTCCAATATGTACCTGTCAGCTGTAAGGCTTCCATTTAAGATTACAAGTTCTGTGCGACCAGTCAAAGAAATGCCTCCCCAGACCATCAGAGATCCTCCTCCAAATAATGTTGTATGTGAGAAATTACACTGAGCATACCGTTCATTAGGGCGTCGGTATACGCGCATACGCCTATCATTGTTATACAGACAAAATCGAGACTCATTAGTAAATAATACCTGTTGCCATTCAGCTTCTAACCAGTTACGATGCTCTCTGGCAAAATTTAGCCTTGCTCTGCGATGAACTCTAGTTAGAACTGGACCTCGAGCAGCTATTCTAGGCCTCAAATTATGTTCCCTTAGTCGCTGACGAACAGTTTCTGTACAAACTTCTAAACCATTAGTATCCCGAAGCTGGGTTTGAAGGGTCCGAGCTGTTACAAAACGTTGTCTTAAGGCTGACAGTCTTAAAAATCGATCCTGAATCGGAGTAGTTACTCGGTTTCTTCCTTGTCCCGGCCTACGACCATGATTTCCAGTCTCTCTATATCTTTGTATAACTCGTGAAACGGTTGTGTGGGTTACGTCAAATCGTTCACCAATTCTTCGGTAACTCCAACCCTCTTCAAACAATATTAAAACTTGAGCACATTCTTCGCGAGTAAGACTTCGTGGCATATTGTTTAATAATTTTTTTTGCAAAAAATGGCGAATGGACTAAATTCTGACAATACCCATCTGTATTTGACAATTACTGGTTTTTCCATAGCATGCTACTTACTTTAGTGCTTATAATGCTAATGCAAATGAATAAAGTCATGTTAAGTTATAAAATTGAGTTTCTCGTGTAATAGGAAACATAATGGAGTAAATAAAAAATGAAATTGTTAAGAGAAGATAAGGCTAAATTGTGATATCAATGCGAACTTGGTAATGTAACTATTGCGCTCTACAGGGTGTTACAACTTTTATGAAAAAATCACGGTATAATTGCTACACCCTGTATTAATAAAAAAGAGGATTTTATGCAAACACAGTTAGCAAACCGACGATGTGGAAGAGGCAACCTGTCATTTAAAAAAAAAATCGTCCAAAACAGACAAGTGGTTTTGACAAATATTTACTTTAAACTTTTTGTTATTTTTCGATGGTGCGTTAATTTATTGGGGAAGTGTATTAATAAAAACATTAAAATTAAATAAGTATCGATTGACATAACACACAAATTCTTGATTGACAGATGACACATACAGTGTTGTCGCATTGCCATTTCTTGTTTAATAGTTGTCGTTTTTTAAAACAATGAAACTATAAATTTGGTGAAAGTTTAAACATAAATAATACTTTTAATAACATTTAACGGTGCACACAAATGAACGTCTATTACTTCTCGTATACCGTCTAACTGGCAACGTTGTGTGGCTAGTTCCTGTTGGTCTACTCCTGGCCGTGGTGTGAATACTCACACCACGCTCCCGGCTACGACAAATATTTTAAAAAATTAATAAAAACAATTTAATATAGCTTTATTTTGAACTGTATTATTCATAAAAAACAATTTCAAAATTTTTGAACATGCCCCATTACTAAGGTATCTGAAAATATACTTGTATATAACAAAAAGAATGTCTCACATTAAACTCGATAAATAATTATAAGTACAAAAAAAAATTCCAGAGGTGGTAACATTTGTGGTGTTCACTACCTGTATATTTTTATCTTATTGTGGGTTTTCAGATCATTGAGTATTCCAAGACAGCTCCAGACCAGCTTTGACTTGATTCTATTTAAACCGAGGGCCTTTAAGGATGCTAGGCTGCCTGAGACAACCAAGATTTTGTTTTCGATTACTCTGTCTAAGGATATAAATCTTGTTCCAGTAACAATTCCTAAATAATAAAATCCAGCATGATTCTCGAAAAAAATCTACCTATAACTGAATCACCACCAAAAAGAGTAGCAATTCCAGCAAAACGAACCGTTTCCCCTTAAACCGACGATCGAAAAAAATAAAATCCAAAGTCCGTCTTTCTATAAAGATAAATCAAAACTCGAAACCTCTGGCACGAGAAGTTAAAAGGTCCCCGGGGGGCGACAGAGGGGGAGAAAGAGGTGGAGAGGTGGAGGTCGGGAATATGCAAAACGGGAAAGCATTTTGAATATTGCAACGAGTTGGTCAGAAGCCAATATGTGTGGCTGCAAAATAGCTTTGAGAAAAATATGGAGTTGTAGCGGGAAAGAATTGAGTTGACGCCCACCGAAAGTGATCGACGAAAATAGGTTTTTAAAGACGACGAGGATTTCGTTTTGGGGTGGTTTATTTTATATGGTTATAGGTCGAATAAATTTTCGATTTGAATGAGAGTCTGCTTTATTCGTTCGTATTTTAATTTTCAATTTCCTGGGTAATACCTATATATTTAAGAATGTTATAGAAGATATTTTCTTCAAACCTCTTTAAACCTAATTATAGATATTGTAATAAAACCGACAGAGGTACTTAAATTTAAAATGAAAGGTTATTAGTTAGTATGGGAAAAATTAGTAATTAAATAACACACCCAATATTTTAAAAAATGTATCAGTGACAATGTCAAAGTAAAAGTTAAAAATAGTATTACTATTCTGATTGGTATTTAATTAGAAGATTCAAAAAAAATTTTAGGTGTCCAGAATTCAATACCCTCATGTTATAAATAAAAGATACCTATAATGTTTCCTGAAGTTATAAAAGTAATTTTAAAAAACCGACTTCAAAATCGAATAGATACCATTAAAAATTGAGATTTTTGATTTTCTCATAGATCATCAGATCCTGACCAATTGTATACAGAACTTCTTCTGAGGTATCCCCTTTCTAACAACAAACGAATTATAGCAATCGGTCAACGCAGTAAAGAATTAGCGCTGAATATAAAAAACTCCTTTTTTGAAGTCTATTAAAAATGGATAACATAAGTTCAACCAATATTCCAAATAGTCCAGTAACTTTATACATCAGAACTTGCGTCAAATCCAGTAGTTTTGATTTGTTTATGATGTTGGTCCAATGAATAATCTAAGTTTGTGACCTCGAACACCAAACGCAACTTTGTTAAAAATCGAAAAAACCGAAAAAATTTCGGATTTTTTTAAATTTTTACAATTATAACCTTAAAGGACTAAAGACGTTTTTAAAGAAGACTAAATTTGCTACAATATCAGACTAGAATTGTCTCTGTAGACCTAATATAGTTTCCGAGATAAAGCCATTCAAAGTTAATAATTTTTTCGATCTCTAGCGGAGTGTGCTAGTGTTGCTTGTGTAAAGTCATAAAGTCATAAGACTGATACGTAGAGAGACATCTAGAATTATTTGAAAAGGGCATACAAAAGTTTTTTCATAATTTACAGTTAGTAATTTGTGTTTAAACCAATCAAAAACTTTAGATAAATCTCTTTCTGCTTGGATTTTTAGACGGTCCCAATCACTTTCGGTATATAAAACGGCGGTGTCGTCTGAAAAACTAAATAATTATCCACTAGAAGCTGATATAAGAACATTATTAATATACAACGTAAACAAAATTGGTCCCAAAACAGTTCCTTGTGGTAAACCGTAGTTAACTATTTTTTCTTTGCTAAATGTCTTGTCTATTTTTACTACTTGTCTTCGATTTGTTAAATAATATGCAAATAATTGTTTAGGTTTCCCACGTATACCTGCAGCTTCCAACGCTTTTAACATCTGTGTATGGCTCACAGTGTCGAAGGCCTTAGCCAGATCACCAAATCAAGAAAAACGCATAATACCGTTTTATTTATTTCCAAACATTTTGTAATTTCATAAACAAGTTTTCCTATGGCATAATTTGTTAATAAACCTTCTCTGAATCCAAATTGTTTTTCTGATATGATGTTACAATCGTTAAAAAAATGTGGATATTCTATTTTTTAAAGCTTTTTCGAATATTTTAGTCAGTAACTGAGATTGGGGTCTATTTTGTAACAGTTCGTATTCGTTAATTTACTTCTGTCATTATTTAAACAGATTTCTTTAAGATAGTCCTCTGATGTATTTTAAAAATCCGTTTAAATAATGACAGAAGTAAAGAAGAAAATATTTTTAAAGGCCGTTAAATATAAAGGAATTGTTACAGAATAGACCCCATTGGCCTGTAATTATTTATATTTGTTACTTCACTTTTTTTTATGTATAGGGGTTACAACTGCGATTTTAAATTCATCTGGAACTTTACTGGAAACAAATATTCTATTTATGATATGACAAATTGGTTGCACTATTAAATCAGCAGTTTCTGTGAAATTTTCTGTTTTTATGTCATCAAATCCTGGAGATTTTTTTATTTTTTAGAGACCTGATAATGTCAAGAATTTCATTAGTGTTTACAAGACGCAAAAAAAGAGATTTTTGGTTTATCTCAGTGCGTGGTAGGGTGTATTTGGTTTTGTAATATTTTTAGCATACGATTCTCCAATATTAATAAAAAACATCATTAAATGCCTCTGCAATGGTTTCAGGGGTGTTACAAGTGACTTTTTTAGTGGTAACTATCTCTTTCAGTTCTTTTTTTGTTGTCATTTACACAAATATTTTTAACGACATTCCATATATTTTTTGAAGTGTTCTTGTTAATATTGATTAGGTTTCTAAAATAAATACTTTTTGAGTTTCTTATCAATTTTTGCAAGTTTTTCTTATAATCAAGGTAGATGCTTTTTTTGCTCCTTTTCTGGATCTAATTTAAAGATATGATGTAATTTATTTTCCTCATTGACTAAATTTACAATACATGCCGTAATCCATTGCTTGCGTTTAATGTTACATTTTTTTATTTTTTTGGTAAAATTATTTTTGTTACTAATTCCTTCAATAATGAAATAAACTCATGTACCAAAGTATCAACATCTGTTGTGTTATGAAAATTAGTCCAATCATAATGATTTAAATCATTTCTCAAGTTTTCATAATTTGTATAACATACATTTTTATTAGAATTATCTGGAATTTTTAAAATTTAAATAGGTAAATCTAGTATTGTAGCCCTATGATCAGTGATGTTTTCAAATACCATTGAGATACATTCAAATTCGAAATTTGAAATATTATTTTTCATAAAAAATATAATCAAAACAGTTACCTGAACCATCAGACAGTCTCGTATTTTTGTTAATCATTGAAATAAAATTATATTCACTTAATAAATTCAAGTAATTATTTACAGTATCATTTTTTAAGTTAATTTTTATGTTTATATCACCTACCAGAAGATGAGAAAAGACCTGTAACTGTTTGGTTTGTTCTTGATAATGCCCGAGTTCATCTATAAAAATGTCTTCACTAGCTGATGGAGACCTATATAAACTAGTTATAATTGTATTTTTATGTTTTTCAATACATATATTTATCTGCAAGGCTTTAAAATAACCAATAAAGATATTTTTATAAGTATAATCCAATGGTTATTTTAAATAAACCACTACCCCCATCATTTTTGTTAAATTCCCTATCATTATATACTATCTCATGACCTCGCAATTGGAACAAAGTAGTATCGAGAAGTTTAAATGATTCTGTAAGAATTATACAGTCATACTCACAATTTATTTGACTAAGTAATATTTTTAATTCATCTATGTTTTTATTCAAGCTGTTTATGTTTTGATGATATAATTTAAAATATACCCCATCCTTTCTGTCATCCCAACATGTATTATGATTACTTATATTTAAAAATTCCAGAGTATTATCTGGCCTGTAATTTATATCACGAATATAGTTATATGTATCCATTTCAAATGAAAAATTAAGATGTAATAAAAAAAATGTTTACATGATTAAAAGAAAATTTCAAAATATCCTCAAAATTTACCAAATAATATTTGAGTAAATTTAAAAAAGGAAAAAAAATAGTCTCTGCAAAAAAACAGAAAAGCTAGATAGCCAGATGCGCATCCTAATACAAAACTTCTTGTCCTCTTTAAAACTGTAGCTCTTGTCCAAAAACATTTTCAAAATCACGTTGTGATCTAATGATGTTGATTTTTCCTTTAAAAGTAACAAAAATTTTCCCGTTATCAGTCCAAACCTCATTTAATGAAGTTTTTCCAATTGCTTCAGACAAAAGTTTTACTCGTAGTGGTGTAAGGTCTTCTCTTATAATCACTGCAGTTCCTTTTAAAAGTTTTTTCTTACTGTAGATACCTATTTTTACCTTAATTTTAAAAATACACCTCTTGGATTTTTATTTTGAATTTTACCAATTCTATAGCAAATATTAATGTCTTCTTTCGTAAGATTTATTTTCATCTTGGAATTTAGAAAAGAAATTACTTCTTGCCTTGTATCTTCTTGATGCTTTTCATGAGTTTAAATGTTCTTAAATTATTAATTTTTAGCTGCTGGTCTATGTTATCATAATTGTTGACAATTTGTTTTTTTCATCCATCAGAATTTTAATTTGATGTTTTAATTCGTTGAATTTTAATTCATTTTCGTTTTGCTTTGCAATAAGGTTATTTTTCGTTTCAGTCAACTTGTTTTGAATTTTGTCAAGTCTTTTACTTACGTTTCTTATGACAGACTCTGCCACCTTATCAGCAATAGTTTTTATAAATTGTGGGTCTTTTAAACTATTTAAAAAAATATCATTCACTGCAGATTTTATTTCATCACTAGACCTAGGAATATATGCACCCAAAAAGTAGTTAAATATGCGCATATATATGCCGCAAAATACTTCAATATATTTGCGTAAAAATTGAAAAATATGCAGAGCATATGCAATAAGAGTAATTTGTTATTTGATCAAAATAGTTTAGTAATATTTATTATTTGTTTTATTTTACAATACCTAATATAATACTTAATAATAATTTAATTATTAACTAATTTTATTTACAAATCAACATTATTATAAAACGAATGAGCAATTAGATGTTTTTCTAAATTATCTGTATTAAATGATTGTCTCCTATCAGTAAGTATGTACTTGTACAAAGAAAAACTCCTTTCGACATCTACAGAAGTAATAGGTGCAAACTTAAATTTTCCTGAAATATCTGGATGAATAGTATTAATATCTTCAAAGTTACCAGAATAAATATTAGCAAGGTTTCTTAAAACAATAAATCCTTCATTTTTTAAAATTACATTTGAAAATTTATGAAAAATCGTCTTTCCAATATCGCCCTGGACATTTTTACACTCTGATTCAAACGTCTTAATTAAATTTACGGAAATCACCAAAGGTAAATTTTTTTATTCTAAATCTAATATAATTTTGGGTACAAATGAATAATTTTTTTAAAACACTAATTGCTTTGGTAATATGTGATTTTGAAACAACTTCTTTGTATTAGATATTCCCTTAGATGAATCATTAAAATCAAATATGATTTCTTTAATTTTTTCATAATTATCTGCGTAAAAAAGGCAGCTTTAAGCCAGGTACCCCACCGAGTAATCACAGGTTCCGATGGCATCTGTAATTGAGGAAATTTTTCTTTGTACAATTGAGTTCTTAGAGGAGCTTCAAGAAATATTTTTTTTACATTACTAATTAAATCATTTATTAAAGGAAAGTTAGACCTAATTTCTTCTGCAACTATGTTAAGGCCATGGAGCCAAACATGTAACATGGATTAAGTTTTCATAAAACATTTTTAAATTTTGTGCGGCTTTTACCATGGAATTTAAAACAAATAAATTCCTGTAGATGTTGAAGTTTTAATTAAATTAAATAAATGCGTACGTTGTAAAGTTGCCCTACTTTTTTTTTAACTGTGAGTTGAAATAATATTTTACTGTCGTTTGATTTACCATTGTAAAAGGTCAAAATAAAATATAAAATAAAAATGTACTTACAATTTTAGAACATGTTTTACAAAACACCTGGTTATCACCTTCTACAACAAAATCTGAATAAGATTTTACCCACGACCCAATTAATTTTGCCATTTTTCCCACTGGTTAACACAACACAACAATAAAGACTGAAATGACGTTGAAAGTAAACTGAGTCATTTAGAAATTTGAAGATATTAATACAACTACCTGAAAGGATATTTAGCAAAATTTGTTGGTTTAAGGAGGGTGTTTATAATTTAATCCTCTCAAGTACCTACACCATTAACCGTAATTTATTACAGGGAAAAGTTAATTCTTCAAAATTTTAGGAAATCGACCTGTAAAGGCATTTCACAAAATATTATTTTGGTCCAAAACTCATAATTTTAATATGTCCAGCCAATTGGTCAATATATGTCAATGTCAATATATGCAAAATATGGCGTTTTGCATATATTCCTAGCTCTATTCATCACTATATCTCGTGTTAGAACCATATTTTTTATTTTATTTATAATACTAGCTCTTTAAACTGTCGTATTGAATACACTTGCAAGTTTTCAAAATTTAATTTTGTTTTTAAACCACTTAAAACTGTGCAGAACTAGGAGCGCACCTTCCGTACGTTTATTCTGCACAAACCATGCAACAACATTTTAGCTGATACTATTAATATAAAAGAAAAGTAAATATATGTAGAATTATAAAAAAAATAAGATTATCTAGTAAGATTTTTATTTAACATATATATTCAAGGGTCATTTATCACTGCATTTATAAAATGTTTTAAAGGTTCTCCTAATTTATCCTTAAATAGTCATTATTCCTTATGCCAATCAATTTAAATCCATTAGATTTGCTCCCCTCGACATTGGAAGATTTTAGAAAAAAATATTGCGCTGGCAAATAGCAGCAGATAACAAAAATAGTAAAATAAAAAGTTAAAACCGCGATTGGTATCAGAAATTTATTAGCGGAATGTCTTTTAGAGATAAGTTTCTATTACTAAATACAGTGCTCAGTTTTTGTAGGGTAGATTTCTATTCAGGCAGCAGTTCTCAAAATTTATTTTAATAGAATGTAAAATAATTTTTACTCTCTAGGTATATTGTCTAAAAAGCAAGCAATAATCATAAAAAAAAAACTATATTACATTTTGAACTGAAGTAATGAACAGAGCAATTCATGTAGGCCAATGATCTATGTTGTATGGTCTATGGTTAAGCCGTTTATTAAAAAAAATAATTCATGTAATTTAATCTAAAAATAATATTTCATATTACAATGCATAAAATGATAAAAAACGTTATTTTTTTTTAACAGAACTAATTTATAAAATAAACATAAAAAAATATTTAATTTAATTAGTCTCCATCCCAAATTTGAACACGAGCCTCTCGCATGGAAGACAAACGCCCTGGTCTCACCTCATAGTTTGACAGAATTGACAGATATAAAATTTAAAAAATAATAGTAGCCGGGTGACCAAAATATTAACTGTGATTGGTGGATTAAATTAAAAAGGAAAATGAAAGAAATGCAGACGTATCCTGAAAAAACTTTAATTAAAGAAAGAAAACTTTAATTAAAGAAAGAAAAAGGATACACCTACCTACCTTAATTTTAATTCGATAAATATAATATACATGACAAACAAACCCACATAAACAAGAAGATTAACATATTTCATAAAAACATTTAGACAATAAAAATTAGGTACGAGAGTAATTAAAAAACTAATAAATTAATAACAATTAATTAATAGGCACAAAACATTTTTTTCTAGCATATTCTAATTTTGGCATGACTATTGAATAATAAAGCATCTGTATCTATAACGTGTGGAGGGTGGGTTACCACACAGCACACAGCACACCCTCCTAAGATGATAGGCACCTCCTACCTCATAAGCCAGCCTACAGATTTATTGTAGTTGACAACGTCGCCAAAAGGTGATTCTCTTATATCGGCCAGTGGTAGCCAATACTCGTCGAACACAAATCTTCTAATAAATGAGAGCGTCGGACAATCGTAGAGGATATGTTCGACGGTCTCATCTTCTTGTTCGCACCCCCTGAAGAGTACGGATTCTGACAGCCCCATGATATGGAGATGCTTCCGTACAATAACCACTCAGAATGCCTGTGACTAGGCTTTTTTATGTAGTGCATCTCTTAAAAAATGCATTATAAAGCAGATTTTGTTCTAAAAACGAAATTTTAAAATCGTCAGCATATAGAAGGTGTAGGAGTTCAAGATCACCAGCACTATTATTAACGAACAATAAAAATAGTAATAGTCCCAAAACGGAGTCTTGAGGTCGCCGGAAGTCTGAATGTACTTCAAGGATTTATATTAAAAGCATTGAACATAAAGTAGCGATGATACAAATATGACTTCAGAAGATTTAACAAACAATCACTAATACCTAGTGCAGTTAACTTTGATAATAAAATCTTGTAGTCAATTTTATTAAATGCAAAGTCAGGGTAGATGACATCTACCTGACTTTGCACCATTCTGAGTGAGCCAGAGAGAAGCGAGAGGTTTTCGCGAAAGCCTGTAGTTAAAAAGAAAGGTGAACACGTCAACAGATCTATGAAACAATGTGCCTGCTTACAATCACTTAAATCACGTTATTTTGTGAATCGCACAGCTACAAGGCGTGACGTCATTAAATAGGGCGGTCATACGAACATTGCTTAACCATTGTTTTTAGTCTAGTACAATTTACAATTGTAAGATAGTACATTATGGAAGCAAAATCTAGTACTTTTTCTTTCCCGGTGTGCAGCAGTTTTGACGTGTAAAATATATATTTTGTTGTCTTCCTTATTTGTGTTCGTTCTCTATAAAGATCCCCTTTTACTCTTTAATAAATATAAAGTTACTGTAAATAGAATTCGAAAAATTTGGCATATTTATGGAATCTAATACACAACAAGAACATAGTCTGGCAACACTGGAACACTGTTCCAAACCAAACAAATTCTAAGCTAAATATAAAGTACCATAAGACTAATTTAATTGTGCTTATTTAAAAATTGTGTTTAAATAAGAACTGCGACTTTAATAAATTGGTTATAATTTAACGATTGTTGCCGAAAAACGTCTTGTCTTCAAGGTAAATCATTTACCAATATTTTAGGCATAAAAGCATTTTTGAGGTTAAGTTGTTTTATTTACCTGTAATTTTACAAAACAATATAGTTTTACGACTGTAATTTATGTTTTTTTATTTTTTATTCCAGTGTCTCTAGGACTACTTCAGAATGGTCATGTATTTCGTACTCAACTGTATATACTATGAAATGAGCAAAAATTTGTTAATGTATTTGCTACAATACCTGTTTAGAGGAAAAATAAAATATTCTGATAAGTTAACTAGTTGACGGCAACTAATAAACTTTGGATATAGGAGATAAGATAAAAATTACCTATATGGATTTACAGTTGTCACTTTATAAATGAGCATCGGAAAATGGATCAATCGTATTTGAATTTAATGTAATCAAAAACTTTTACAATTGGTTTATATAAGGTTATGTATGTCTGTAATTATCAACCAGGTTACTCCCTATCGTAGATTGTGTGTTGTGTATATGTATGATACCGTTATATTCCTCTTATCTCTAGAGTAGGTACTATCGCTTTTTCAGTATGACGATTCTGTGTTCTGTTAATCGATAACCGTTTTTGACATTGTCACTTAAAATGTTAATATAGGTTGATTATCGAGTTTCAAAATCATTCGCTGTAAATTAATTTTATTTTGATTCTTCAAAGCCGTCTGATTTATTATGCTCGGCAGTTTTAAGAGGGTTTTAAACTTTGGAGGTTATGTTATGAACATGGTTTTATTTTCTGGACGTCAACTAAATGGTGTGCCATGGTGTACCATGGTGTGCCGCTGGATTCGATAAACAGACTTACATAATGAACTTACCTTTCACATCATTGAAGAAAGTCAGTTTATCTACTGACTCAATGTGATGTAAACAAACAGTTAACCTATTAACCCGATGTGATGTATACAAGTTCCTTAGTCGGAGTGCCGAAGAAAACTGTAGTTGAACTTTCCTTTTACACCCTGAAACAAAATCATAAGTTTATTTTTTTATATAATTTCAATCGATAATAGATAAACTTTTAAGTAATTTTGTTGCATGAACTCTTGGAAATTAGAATTTATTCCCTGACCTAGCTAAGGCATATACAGTAAATTTAATTTCTAATGTTATTTCCATGTTTTAAACATTAATGTCTTAAAATTAAAATACATGCTTTAAATATGGTGGTACCCATTATAGTTTCTAATTTCTTTGATCCCTGTGTTTGAAAAATATTCATTAAAAAATAGGGTAATCGTTTTCGATCCATTTCCTAAATTTTTTTAAGAGCTCGTTTTTAGTTAGACACTTATTTTCGTAATCATTAATGACTTTCCAAAGAAGTTGGTTAGTACTCATTTGAGCATTCCGTGCAGGTTTAACACTATACTTTTTGCAGATCTGTAACACGCTGCGATCCATTTCTACTTTTTGTAATAATATTAAATTATTCTAGATAATTATTTTATGTTTGCGATTTTATTGCGTACATCTTCATCTTATTAAAATAATTAGGAAATGGCCACTTTGTGTTATCAGATAAGGATCTGATAAGAATATTATACTTTGTCCTATCAGAATTAATAAATGAGTAAATGCACCTCATTTTTTCATTGAAAACAGTTTCCAAAATTTATTTTTTTATTATAGCCGTAGTTAAACAACATTTCGCTATAATATATTTTTTCCGAACTTTTCAAAAACAAAAAACAATCGCCTGATTCCCCACATCCATCTCGCGTCCATATAAATAAATCTCCACATACACAAAAAAGAGGTAAAAACAAGCTCCCGGCGATAAATCACTACAATTGCCATCACAGATCAGTGAGCGGCCATATTTCAAAAATTCAATCTTTTAACTCATCACGACGATCGTCACGTGTGAAAAATTTACGGCCACCTGACAAATTTATCGAAAATGTTGCCGGACAAACAATTGAAAAGCGCTACCGGCTCCTCTCTCTCACTCCGCCCATTTGTTTGTATGAATTTCATGTATTTTGGATCTACAGGATGTTCGGAAAAGTATTTAAAAATGTCTACTGTTTTGATATCGATAATTATTAGTGTTTCAATTTTAAATCCATTATAGTCCAACGCGTATAAGGGTCCCAAAAAGTATAAGACAAAAAAATTATTTTTTCTACGACCGTGTATTTTTACCCACTTTCCCGCACGCATTTTAGTTTTGAAAGTGTCACTTTCCCGCACTAGTACGGGAAAAAATCACTTTCCCGCACTAGTGCGGGAAAGTAAAATCATGAATATTTGGCCTTACCTATTGTATAGTTTTTATACCTCGGATATTATAACTATTGTTACAATAGGTAATTTAGTATTTTCCAACTATTCCATTTAATAAAATTTACTTTTTTTCTTGCTTTTTGTTATAATTTTAATTTTTTGGAAAACTTGAATAATAGAGATATTTTTATATACCTTCTGTATATTTTTAAAAGTCAGACTAGGCTGTGACATGTATGGCTTGATATGGTTGCTATATGGTAACCAAGGCGTGTTATTGTTACAAAAACGTCAAAGTTGTTTGTTGAAGCGTCAACTGAATTAAAATAAATTAAAGAAATAATGGATTCATCGGATGAAGAGCTACCCGAAGCCATTTTAAAAGCTGCAAATGAAGCACATTTGGAGGTGTTACCTGCCAAATCACGAGGAAGATATAAAAAACAATACGACCATTTTGTCACATGGTGTAAACAGGAAGGGGTAAAAACCTACAAAGAAGAGGTGTTTCTGGCGTATTTTTCGCACCTTAGTAAGTTTTTGAAATCTAATACTTTATGGTCTCGCTATTCGATGGTGAAAAGTTTAGTAAAAATAAAACAAAATTTGGATATAAGTCAGTTCCATAAGTTAACGTCATTTCTAAAACAAAAAAATGTTGGTTTTCGAGCACAGAAGGCGCAAGTTTTTACCAAAGAAGATATATCCAGGTTTATGTTAGCCCCTGATGAGGTATACCTTATGATTAAAGTGAGTACCATTTTTGCTTTAGCTGGTGCTCTCCGCAGAGCGGAGCTTGTAAATATCACTCTCGATGATATACAAGATAAAGGCAAAATTTCCGATTCCAAAAATCATTCTTCAAGATCATTTGATTTATGTGAAGAAATAAATAATGGAGACTTTCTGAAGCTGTACAGAAAGTACGCAGGTTTACGACCACCTACCACTCCGCATCGCCGCTTTTTTATTAATTATAAGAAGGGAAAATGCTCAATTCAGTGCGTTGGCGTAAACACCTTTGGTAAGATGCCAACAGAGATTGCTGCATATTTGCGTCTACCTAATCCTGAACGATATACAGGACACAGTTTTAGACGTTCTTCAGCAACATTCCTAGCAGACTCAGGTGAAGCGATAACCAATATAAAACGTCTCGGTGGCTGGAAGTCCACTACTATCGCTGAAGGCTATTTGGAGGACTCCGAAACACAGAAGAAAAACATTTCGAATAAAATTCTTTCAAATAGAAATGACTTGCAACCTTTGCTGCCACCGTCATTTTCACCTTCATGCGACCTGCAACCGATGTCACTCCCGTCCACGTCATCTTTTCAATCAACGAGCGTTACGACTATTAACAGCCAATTAACACCAACTAATTCCTCTGTACCGGCAATTTTACATAATTTACAAAATGCTACAAATTGTGTATTTAACATTAATATCCATAATAATTAGTTGTTTTTATTTAAAGATTTGTATATGTTGAAATAAAATAATTTTCCAAAAATAATTTTTCCTACTTTTTTGTATATACGCTCGTAGAAAAAATAATGTTCCTAACTCATGCGTAAAGTGACTTTCCCGCACTTGAGTGCTTGCCCGAACTCCGCTTCGCGTTGTTCGGGCCAACTGCAGTCGCGTGCGGGAAAGTAACACTTTCCGCACTTGTTAGGAAAATAACTATATCTGTCTTGTTTTCTTACGCAAAAAAGTTGCGTATGTATGGAAAAATACTTACAAAATTAGTGTTGTAGAATTAAGTTATAAAAAAAAATTTAGTTCTACAGAAATAAAATACCTCTAAAACACTATCAGGTAAAAATGTTTTCAGACATGATACCGTAGAAAATCGTATTTCTAAAACACTATCAGGTGAAAATGTTTTCGGGCATAGTACTCTATAGTCTCATTTGCAAAACATTATCAGGTGACAATGTTTTCAGGAATAGTACCGTAGAAAGTCTTATTTCTAAAGAACTATCAGCTAAAAATGTTTTCAGGCTGTTGGGATAAATGAAATATTCAGTAGTAATACCACAAGTGATTGAATTGGCGCGATAATTTTGTCGATTTTATAATGAAACTGAGTTGCTTGAAAACACCACGAGTCCGGAGGACGAAAGGGGCTTACGAGAGCCAGTTACCCTTTTTTTTGTACACATTTGTGCAAGGCAAGATTACAAATGTTTCCTTCTTTTTTCTCTTGTAGAAGATGGACACACCAGCAGTGGAGCGCACAATGATGGTATTCGTCTCATTTTGAACACAATAATCTTCAGTTGTTCATGTCCTATTCTTAATTTGATACCATTATATAAAAGTGAATAAAAATTAACAGCATAAAACTCAAGTATTAATTAACCGTCAGCGATCAATCCAAAATCCAACATCTTTTAGTCCTCTTTACAAGCCTAGGTACCCATGAAAATGCAAAACTCAAAAGTAAAAATCTCGAATTGGAGAGTGGCAAGGGGTAAAGGGGTGATTCCAAATTCTCACAACTGAATGATGTCGCTTTTGAGGGTATTTTTTAATAAATAAATTTGTTGGGAATATTTTTACTACGGGTAGTGGGAAAGGATGTCCAAATTGTTAGTCCTTGTCGTCTAGTCCTTTATGCCAGAATTTAATTTGGATCGGATAAAAATTGAAGCATTTTAAATGTTCCTTTCTCTCCTCCTAACCAAGAGAACGGGAGTCAGTTAAAGGGATAAACGGAAAGAGGATGTGTTTTCTAAACAGTTAATTTTTGGTCGCCATGTAGATACATATTTTTTTAATAAAATTGAATCAAATTTTCTACCATTTCAGAGTTAGATGAAAAATTTCTAGATAATAATTACCAATTTTCAGAAGTGGGACAATTTCATTTTCGTTTCTACCGTTACGAATTTCTTCTATGCATAAAACTTTTCCAGTCGAACGTAAATAATGGCAGTATCCGAAATATCGGAAATAATGTATTATATCATTACAAATCGTTTAGGGAATTCGTCGGAGGTTGCCAGTTGCCAGAAAGAGACGGAAAATGTGACTCGTCAGTGTAGCTGTAATATAGCGGAAAGTTACGATTCGCCCTCGGCGAAGAGATAATGAAGTGAAATAACCACTCTCCTGTTCTTCTTCTCGTCTTTTTCATCCACTCCTGATTATCCTTTTTCCTATATTGAAAATATAAATTAAGCGCCGGTATACGAAGCATCTAACGAAGATTTCATTTGGAGGTTTCTACGAAAAATTAAAATGTTTATTAATTTTTATTTAGAAAACAGTTTTACCTTAAATTTCACATTTTTTTAAAAGACACCTAATATATAGGGAAAACAAAAATAATAATTCATAATGAAGAATAAAATACTTTTAAATTTCAATATAGAGCAAAATATTAATTAAAATGATGATAGGAATTAAAAAATATTAAATATATTAAAAAAATTCTGATTATCATGGTAACGTTTTAAAATAAGAGCATTTGATTGGCTTTAAAATAGAGGTGTTAAATTTTCTCCAGTAATACCACTTGAAATAAAATTATATACGCAAATTTTTTCGAGCTCACGAATATTTTGCAAATTTTTTGTCTTTTTTTTAAATATTTTTTATTTTCACTGTATTACAATCCAGGGTATTTCAGATAGAGAAATTTTCCAAAAAACTGCAAAGGTTGCTATGACAACGTTGAGAAATGCTTATATTTTATTGGTTAAATATTGACTTTGATTATTCTATACTTTTTCAAAAAAAAAAAGATTTTGTATACCTCAATTTTCACATTTAACTATAAAAAAATATATAAATCTTGATAACCAGAAGTCTAAATTTTTTAGTTTAAAATTCCTTTTTGTACAGGGGTACCAAAAATTAAATTATCCAAATGTGGGTTTCGTTTTTTATAAATGAAAGTTAGAAGGCAATATTTTTTATTAATAGTATGTTCAGTAGTAATACTATAAGTACTTCAAAATAATCAGGTTATACATCGATAACTTGTTGCATAATTATAAAGATTGTCAGTTTGACAGTTTAAATATTCTGTCAAACTGACACGATTTGTAATTATGCAGGAAGTTTGAGATGTATAACCGTATTTATGTTGAAGTACGTATTATATTTGTTACGATTATTTTTTGAGTAAATTAAGTAAATATCAACAATTTATTAATTTAAATACATATTGGTACAATGAAAATTACAATTATTAATTATTGATAAACGTCAAAATTTGACGGTCCTGTTAGTTAGTGTATTGTTGTCGATGTGGTTACTACGAAAATGAAATTATTGTAAATATTTTTGATTGGTAGAGCTACTCTATGTATAATCAGGTATTATCGAAATTATACGAGGTAACTTAACTAAATTGAACGTTCTAATTGGTTAAAAGTTATACGAAAAAAATAATCATTAAAAATGTATTTAAAAAAGTGTATATTTGTGACATTTAATCTATTTCGTATGTCTTACCAATTTCGACACTATTAAATTTTTAATATCTTAAAATAGGAAACACATCCTTTATTATTCACTTTAAGGACATGTGGTGGTGTCATTTTTATTAAATATACAGAGTGAACCACCGGTAACCTCTTAGTCTGTAGAGCCAAAACTGTTTTTTTAGCGAGATGTATATCAAGAAAGGCAACAATTCAAAATAATTCCTATTATACATCGTTCTTCAGGAATGTGACATATATCAAAATTAGGTTTTTTTATTCATTTTTTATTTGAATTGCCATACAATAATTAAAATAATAAACAAAAATATCTAATTAGAAACAAACCTTGTCTATTTAAGACGATTATCCCGACTGTAGACTCTTATCCTGACATTAGATACTTATCCTGATTGTAGACGCTTATCCCGATATCCCGAATGAACATTTTAACCAATATTATTATAAATTTATTAAATGTCATTTTTAATTCATTTTGTTAATTGTTATGCAGTTTAACCTATGTTTTTTTCTTATGTTTACAATAAAAAAATATACATATTAATTTTTTCTAAAAATACCTACAAAATTTATTTTTATTTGACTCATTCCGGCGCATAAACTATATATTCCAGCGTATGGATCTTGAAGACTCTTGGAACAATATTCAGAGATTATGCTGGCTGTTGACATGAAGTTGCTGGGGATACTAAGACTGTTTCTTGTTCGGAACACTTGACAATCAGTTTTTGAGATACTCGAAGTTCGATGTCCAATCCGATTATTTTCGTCTGACAAAACGGATAAAGAAAACATAAAAATACAGGAATATTGGAAACTAAACTAGGAATATACATTTTTGGATTTTAATTATTTGTTCAAAGTGATAAAAAAATGATTTTATATACAACACCTTTTCGAGTGGAGTTGTCAAAATGTTAAAAAACTCAAGTGGTTTATTTATTTTGATAGCAAAATTATATGAAAATATAGACCTTTGCCATAAAAACTGTGCTTTCATGCATTTTCAAATAAACTATAGTTTCGGACCTAAAAATATGGGCTACCAAAAATATTAGTCAAAAAAAGCGTTAGAAATGAATTTACCAAAAAAATATACTTAGGTAAGCAAGCGTTGGTCAAAAATTACAAATAATTCTTTATCTAGAATTTGTCGGATATGTTATGTTTAAATTTTATATTACAATGTTAAATTCAAATATAATTATTTGTAGACCGATCCTGTCGCTCTATCCAGACATTCAAGAAGTGCATATTACCCATGCTACAAACAATGATTTCACACAGCCCTAAATATAATACGACTTAAATATAGTGCCCTCTCAACCCGTGCCAAAGGTCACGTATGCACCAATGTAAATAGTTCATCAGACTATTCTAGACACTAGTAAGTGTAGTTTTTCAGTCAGTGATTAATGTACATGCAACGAATATTCCTTTCAATGCTGGATTACAGTTTTATTGGTCCAGGGTAAACGTGAAGAATTTCTAAGTGCAAAAAATCAGAGTCCTTAGACATGTGATGATTGACAACTTAAACTATCTTATAAGGAATTTTTTAAATAATATTTAATTTTACGTACGCAATATACATTTCGGCCAATGTTGAAATTTGGTGAGATTCTTTTTGACTGAGTGTGTACGCCCAATCACTGTAAATTAAAATGTTCAATTTATCCTATTTCAAGCCTTTTCGGTTTTTTGGAGAATAAGGTAATATGTTCCTCTTAATAGTTTAAAGTATGTTATCTATCAGTCAGTGTTTTTAAATTTTCTGATGTAACTGAAGAGTTCATTGATTCTAAATTCAAGTTTATGTCCACATTGGCTGATGTATATGACATCACAATTATCATCTAATAGATGCAGGGGTGATTTCTCCATTGATCTATTTGTGAAAAATGGCAATGGTGGTCGGTTTTCTGTAAACTTCAAAATATACTGATGATGAAAGCAACTCTCTTAAATTAAGTAGGTCGAAAAAGGAGTTTATTGTCACTTTTAACTTCGACAATAAAACTGATACGTGGTTCAAAGTGTCAACAAAATTGAGGAAGTCTGATGCTTCCACATATGTATCATTAAATAGACAAAAACAGTAATCGATATATCTGAAGTAGAAATATAATTGAGTGGTTAACATAAGTGAGTTCAAGTTGGTACAAAAATATTTTTTGACAAAACTGTCAAACGTTTTACCCAAAGCCATTTAAACTAAAATTATCCCATACCTGATTTCCAATCCCACTTCTGAACAGGGCGACGAGATTCCGTGTTGGTAGAGGGAGCGTCCCCGCATTAACAGCGTTTACATGAGGTCGGCAATAATAAGGTGTTTTACATGTTTATTGGGTTGAAATGGAAGCTATTTAAAGTGTCCCCGGGCGACTGTTGTTTGGCTTTCTCGCTTCTGCCGTAAAATACACGCCAACCGCGACAGCGGCGTATACGACACGCGCCTAACGGAGTTAGTCGCTGAACGTGACACCAGAGGCGCCACCGAATATTCATTTAAATACATAAAAAAATAAAATCGAATAAAAGTGTACGTTTTAGCTTTATATCTTGTTATTGTTAGACAGATAAGAAAATAGGAAAAGATCGCTCAAAATTCTCAATAATATGAATCAGGAAACTCACTGGGTTCTATGAATCAACTCTCTAAGAGGGCTAACTTTTAAACAAAAAATTATCAGCGTCAGATATATAGCAAGGAAATGAAGTACATATATTTTTTCAATAGTATTACACATACTTGTCTTTACTTTATATGCTTAATAAAAAAGTGCTTCAAATTGTTTGTTTTAATTAGTGTTCATTAAATTAAGATTAAATTAAGTCTGACAGTTAATATTTCAAAATTCTCAGATGACAGTCGTTCTTAAGTAATTTTCATCAGGTAAAATCAGGATTACAGCTGTCGGCCATTTATTGATCACTTGATCTATCATCAGTATATTAGAAAACGCCTTATAGGACTGCTATTGAAGAAAAGGCAATTACTAAGGCCCTTTATACCTACAAAAAAAATGTTCTTACCCCCACTTTTAAACCCTTTTCTGCACGTTTCGCTACCTCAAAGTCTGAAAAGGCAAAAAAAATCATCTTGGCATCTTGACTTTACTTTATAATTTCTTCAAGTCTAAAATCCTATTGATTTTCAGAATTTTTAGTTTAACTCTAGTGCTTTAAATATCAATGCATTTTATTTTTTTTATAGACCTTATTTTAAGCACTGCAACACGGGTACTGATTTCATGATTTCAATAGATAGCTTGTCAATTGTAAAACCATATAAATTTTTGATACATTGCTGTCATTTTGTCAAATAAATAATTCACGCGATGACGCGAATAACATACAGGATGGTGAATAATGATTACTTTTTGCATGAGTTTTAATGCATTTCAGAATAGAGCTCGTATATAAATTTTATATTAAAATCGAAAAGGTAAAGAGCCTAAATATTATTTTGAGATGGAAAAGGTTAACATAAAGGATAAAGATCCCAAATATTTTTAGATGGACAGGTTCAAGGAATAAAGAGTATAAATATTGTTACATGAACAGGCTTAAGGTATAAATGAGCCAAATATTACATTAAAATTAAGGAGCAACGATTTTTACATGGGGAACTTAAAAGGTAAATGGCCCTAATTCTTTTATACGGGCAGACTTAAGAGAGAAAAAACCCAAATATTTTTACATAGACAGTACCCTTACTGTAATAAAAACAAACGTAAACTTTTATAAAAATGGCAAATTTTTGTAAAAAAATATTACTGAGCAAAATGGAGATTTAAACCTAGGCAACTTTTTACAAAATTACGCTTCTTAAACAACTGGGCTACCAAAGCACTTGTTTTGTTTTGAGAACTAATAATTGTTCAGTTTAAATCTTTTAAGAACTACAAAGATACAAAAATTTGGTAAATGACCTTTTTTACCTTTGATTAAATATTTATTGACAGGAGCTCCTTCAATATTTTTTTTTTAATTTCATTAGGTATGAGAAAATGTTTTTGATTTTTTCCGTTGCTTTAAAAGTGCCTGTAATTTAGCATAATTAGAAGTTTTATATTTAATTTTGTTTTAAGAATTGAATAATATGCCCACTACGATGAAGGATTTCAATTTATTTGATAATTCTTTAAAATATAATAAGAAAAGATTTAATTCATAATTTTCTTCAGTCTAAGAACCAAAATTTCACAAAGGTGTCACTGAGATAGATTAAAATAGAGACATAATAGATACTATTTTGTGATATGACAGATAGACGCACTTCGAGTTAAGGAAAAGTGTAATGAAAATGGCGACTTGAGTCGTACTTTGATTTATTTGAAGTCAAGTCAAGACTGACGGAATCACTTAAATGAAGCTATTTAAAAAATGGCATTTATTCTCTCCAATAGCTCCAATTTGACATATGACGTAAAAGTGTAATGCAAAGGTTCGGACACTTTGGCATCATTATAGCATCTCCTCTTTATTCTATCTCAATGGTAGGTATAAAAGATAATTCAATATCGCTACAGACATTGATTAATGCAACATGGATATTTCTATTGGTGCAAAGTCAATTTTATATTAAGTGGAGAGTAAGGATTTTATTACAGAACAAAACTTGTGCGGGCGATAAATTCCTTTCAACCATACAAAACAACTGTACCTGATGGTATAATCCCGGCACTTCTACAGAAGGGTCAGGACCACTGTGTAAACTAGTTCGAGCTAGCATAGACCTTGGATATGTTCCACAAAGCTGGAGGTGTGCAAGAATTGTCTTCATTCCCAAACCCGGGAAAGCGTCTTACGAGGAGACCAAATCTTTCAGACCAATCAGCCTAACATCATTTATCCTAAAAACATTAGAGAAATTGATGGATAGATATATACGGGACGATTTTCTACGGGATAAACCGATACATCGATACCAGTTTGCCTACCAATCTGGAAAGTCTTGTGATGCAGCCATACATAGGCTAGGTCAACAGGCTGAACAAGCATTGGAAAGCAAAGAAATAGCACTAGGAGTCTTGCTAGATATAGAAGGAGCCTTTGACTCGGCTTCAAACAATTCAATACTGGGATCTATGCACAGGCGTGGAGTAGCATTACGAGGTGGATTGAGTTCATGCTTAATCATAGAACCATTACCAGTAATTTCCTTAACACAACAAGAGAGGTCTCAGTTAACAAGGGATGTCCGCAGGGAGGAGTGTTACCTTCTCTTATGTGGACCTTGGTGGTTGATTACCTCTTATGGGAGTTAGAGAGAGAAAACTTATACACGCAAGCATTTTCAGACGACATAAGCATCGTAGTAAACGGTAAATTTGGGTCTGCTGTATCCGAAAGGATGCAGCGGGCACGAATTATCGTCGAAAAATGGTTCCTAAAAGAGGGATTGTCCATAAACCCGACAAAAACCTCTGTTGTTGCATTCACAAGAAAAAGGAACCTTCAAGGAATGAAGGAGCTTTATATGTGGGGACAACATCTAAAAATGGTAAAAGAGGTTAAATATCTTGGAATCACTCTTGCTTAGCTTCTGCAGCCATATAGAAAAAACAACAGAAAAAGCTGTAATACTATGGGCCTATAGACGGATGGTAGGGAACGTATGAGGGCTTAAACCAAGTATGATGCACTAACTTTAAATTATAGTTATAGTACCTGTTATAACTTACTCATCAGACATATGGTGGCACAAGACTAAAAGCATAACAGCTAACAGAAAATTTAACAAGGTGTAAAGACTAGCCTGTCTAATAATAACAAGGGCATTTAGAGCTACGCCCACAGCAGCAATGGAGCTACTGCTAGGTTTTCCTCAACTACACCTTGTAGTGGACAAGGAGGCTATGGCTATTTACTAATGGATATGGATGAGAACTTTCGAGAAAAGGACACTGCACAATGATATTAGAGAAATTAAAACAAAATCCGGTACTAAGAATGCCATCGCATAGAACGCCCATTATTCACGACTTCAGAAAACCTTTCGATATTTAAATACCAGAAAGGGCCAACAGCTGAAAAAATAGGGAGAACAAAACGAATAAATCTGGTATACAGACGGTTCGAAAATGAAAAACAGCACAGGAGCTGGGATCTACCATGGAACTCAGGGAGGACAATTAGTCTGAACCTGAGGTCACTGACAACAGTCTTTCAGGCTGAAGTAACAGCAATAAATGCCTGCGCCAAAGTCATGCTAAATAACTCTCTTAGAGATAAGAGGATCTTTATCATGACAGACAGTCAGGAAGCCCTTAAAGCACTGAAAAGGGTAGAAGTATAATCTAAATCAATATTTGATTGCCAACAGTCCCTCCAGGCCCTGGCAGAACATAACAAGGTCCTTGAATGGATGCCAGGACATGAGGGAGTGTTTGTAAACGAGAAAGCAGACCTCCTAGCAAGGAAGAGAGCGGAAAAACTCTTATTGGACCAGAATCCACATATGGTATCTCATACCAACATGTTAAATGGGTATTAAAGGAACAAATAAATAGAGATTACCATAGGCTCTGGTTGGAACTTCCTGGACTTAGACAGTCCAAAAGATTTATAGAAGGACCATCCACGAGCAGACAAAATCAACTGCTAAACCTTAGCAGAAGCGAACTCAAGGCCGTAATAGGACTCCTTACGGGACACTGCGGCCTTAGAAGACACCTAAATCTCTTAGGGATATCTGATGACTCCCTATGTAGAATATGGAAAGAGGAGGATGAAACTCCCATTCACATACTATGCCACTGTCGGAACCTTAAATGGGAACGGGAATGGTACTTCGGGGTACAATATCCGGAACCTAAAGAAATCGCGAAAGCGCCCATCAGACATATTCTTGAATTCATCAAGAAAATCAATCTGATGGGATAGAAACTGTGAGGGGTACAATAAGCCTAGAGCTTTAGTACAAGTGTGCTTTGAACCACACCCTAATTCAAATAGATATTTAAAAGGGTTTTATTCATTATGATCAGTTTTATAACGAAAAGTATGTTATAATAATGAAATATAATATAAAACGGATTTCGCCCATTTAATGACTAACTAAAAGTATAGAAGTAGAAAAAATACATAAACGAATCCTATATTTTTGGAGTGACTTTTTTAACTCGTTTTGTTAAACTTTATGTAGCACTTCCTTTATGGAAATAGTCAAGGTGTGCCTGATGATGAAGCAATAGCTTCGAAACCGGTCGCCAATTAAAAATTGACGTGTGAGAAATAAAGGACCTTTTCTTAACCCCTTATACTGAATCCTATATTTTTGTCACCCTCCGCCACTGGGCCATTCTCGTCGAGCCCGCCGTTCGGAAACGGCCCCCGGGTGCATGCACACACCGCACCGACTTTTAATGTACAATTAAAATACTGTTTTCATAATGTAACTTGCTTAACAACATTGTTTCGAACAGCGCTAATTCAATTCCGCGGGAACAACCGCAAACGGAAACCCCAATAAGGAGGAAGATACCTTTGCATTTCAATTATTTCCCCAAATTACGGACCGTTATTCTACGAAATTACCCTTTCGGAAAACGGGAAATGGGGTTGGATTTGGAGAGAGCGGGTGGAGCTTTGGGAATGTTGATCTTGTACATTAAATATTTCAAATCATTGTGTACGTATGTACATTGAACTATATTACATGCGTACTTGAGTAATACAAGTTTAGTGAGAAAAAAACATACTACACATGAAAATGCACAACTTAGTAATAATACAACTCTCCAATTGGAATTTTAATTATAGTACTCAACAGGGGCGATGTATCCATTGGTTCATTTGTGCAGTGAACACCCAGTTAAATTTCATAAAAACACATTGTTTTAAAATTATATAAATAACCTAAAAATATAAATGTAATTTTAATATTTTTATTTTCATACGTGTTAATCTATATTTTTTGGTACATCATTGTCCTCTGGCTGATTCCGTCTCTGTGGCACAGTATACCTAAGCATAATGTGTCTGTGGCGAATTATGATGAGTGAGCCTAACACGAGTGAGACGATTTGGCGAATGTATAGAGCTAAAAAGAGAAGACAACACGCCAACAGATCCTTCAAACTGCAAAATAACACACTTAATTGGCACGCCGCTCAGAAACAAGGTTGCCAAACCAGTGTTGCCAGTCTAGTACAATTCACAATTGTACTAATTTGTTTTATATTTTGTTTTAGTGTCTAATTCTAATTCTAAGACTACTTCCAAATGGTTCATATTGCAACCAACTGTAAATACTATGAAGTAAGAAGTAAGCAAAAAATTTGTAATTTTTTTGTTTCCCACAAAACCCGCTAAAAGGAAAAATTTGTATATTCTGATAAGGTAACTACTTAACATCATTATGGAAATGGAAATGTACAAAAAATGATTGATGAAGATAAAGAGACAAATGGTTTTTCACTTTAAAAGTCTGAAACGGAAAGATGGACCAACCAGTTAATTTAATATATTCAGTAAGAAATAATATGTACATTTAAATAGTTTATATACAGTTATGTTTGCCTGTAATTAACAATCGTGTTACTCTGAAATCTTTTATTTTAATGAAAATTTTATTGCCCTGTTTGTATAATTTAGTATTTTCAAAAATATTAGATGTATTGGTAATTTGGATCACTGCAGGTATTAAATTAAAATAAGGCTGTTGGTAAATTAGTTTACAGTTTGTAATAAAGTATGTTTTGAAAAAAGCAATAAGTATCAAACATAAATTGTGATTTTGATTAAGCACTTAACAAGTCACATCCCACATATCTACATGCTCTGGCTAATCAATCCTATAAGTACATATCAAAACATTAATATACTATCTACAATTAAACAATAATTTGAAAATACAGATGAAGCCGATTTACTCTATTTAGACAAAATACAATTATTCTGTTATTTGTTCAAACACATTATTTTTTAGTGAGCATGGACATGCAAAAGTCTGCCATAAGGGTGGAACAGAGCGAGAGCAACAATACTGTGGAATGTTCTGTGAAATACATTTAGAAAGGGTCATATGGAGAATTAAGTGTGATAACATTTTAAGGTGTGTATTTCACTATTTTAGTTCACAGATTTCTGTAAATGTTCAATTAAGTGCTGCTATTTCAAACTTTTAGTATCCTTTGATAAAAGAAATTAAATATTATTGTTGACCTCTTTAAACTGTTTATTTTACCTTATACATATTTTTTTCTACTCTTCATACAGTACTCTGTGAAGAGTATTATAGGTTTACTTTGTCCGTCTCTCTTATGTCACGTTTTTTGTCTGCACGATAAGTCAAAAACGAGAAATGATATCAACTTGAAAATTTTAAGCAAAAATCAAGCTCTATAAGGGGACAAAGCCTATTGATTTTTAACAAATCTGATTAACCTTAGAGGACGGCTATGTAGTTTTGACAGAAAAATCGATGTTCTATTGTTTTTTATATTCTTTTGCATAAAATAAAACTCATACATGCAATATTTTATTTATTTTTTTACAAAAATTTGAAAAAAGTGGTGGTTTAACAGTTTAACCACTAGGGCGCAACTGGCGCAACTACTTGCTATTATATATTTGATAACAGTTTCTTTTGTCCGATAGGCATAGCCCAACTGTACAAGTGGAACAGTGCCTTTTGGTACGATGAGGTTCTAACTTGGTATTACAGTTGGCACATTGAACGCTAGTGCCATATTTTGGCAAATGAGCAGCTTTATCTGTTCTTATTTCTATTGGTACACGTACTTTGAATGGATTTTCTGCAGTTTGACTTTTTCTTGTTTCCGACACATTGAGGTTAGCTCCGATAAAACCTGTTACTACTGACAATTTGAACTCTTTCAGTGGCATGAGAGTGTCATTAATATTTTCTTTATAAATAAAATAAATATTGAATACTGTCAAATCAACGAAATGCCAAAAAATACGGTGCCATCACTTTTTTGACTTGCGATTAAGTTCATAGCATTTTTTTAGCATATCAGATTTATCAACATAACCCATATGTATGTTGTAATCTCTTACTAATTTTATACAACTGATTTCTTTTGAACTGTCATCTTTTTGTGTTCTATTTACGGTATCATCATCAGTTGGGTTATGAAAATTACTTAAAAATACAATTGGCTTGTTGTCCATCCACTGAACAGCTACTATTCTATTATCACTTATTCTCCAATCAGACTCTCCTCTAATCATCTTTTTTTTTGTTTGGTGAAGGACTGGGGAATATGTTTACTGTCAGTTCTTGCAGTTCCTCACGCGGATATCTGATCTTGCAACAGATCAATTGGTAGGATTACACTGTTGAAGTAATTATCAAAATAGACTTGATAGTGCTTTCCTACCAAATCTCTTGTCAGATCTCTCACAACTCTTTTACTTAAGTCCTTTTCTGTCATTAGATTATCAACTTTTCCAGTATATATTTGAAATTGCGAAATATATCCATTTTTGTTTGCTCAGACCCACATTTTATATCCTCGTTTTATGGGTTTTTAGGCATAAATTGGCGTAAGCTACTTCTACCTTTGAATTTGATCATAGATTCATCTACGGACTGCTCTTCGCTTGGTAAGTAGCTATTTTTATAGGTGTTTGATAATTCTTCTAGCATCGGGCGTAATTTATAGAGTTTGTCATAATTTTGACTAACTTTTTTAGGCTCTAAGGAATTGTCGTTGATGTGAAGATTTGAAAGAAGCCAGGAGAATCGGTCGCGGCCCATCTAGGATGAAACAAAAGTATCACGTAGCTCTATTCTTGAGGACCAGTTATCTTTGTAACTTTTTTTATTCCATCATCATATTTATTCCTAGAAAGCACTTCAGTTCATTTACCGTTTTTGGTTTTTTATACCTTTTTTTTGTGGACAACATACAAATTAGTCTCGAATTCAATTTTTTCTAACAGCTTCTGTGGAAATAAATGTAAAAAAAAAATCTGCAGGAATCTTTGAAAATATCATTATTAGCAATAGACAAATATTTAGATTTGACCCGCAGAATTTCCAGATTTAATTCGACTTAAACATCGCCGTGGGTATTTTTTACTATTTTTTCTTTTCTTATTACTTTTTTTATTGACGATCATATTTTGTTCGCGGCAGCCCGAAAAACAACCAAACCTGCTCTCCTCATCTGATATTGTTTTTATGTTTTTACGAGACAATCTGCATAATCGAATGAAAACCGGGAATATTTAAAATAACTGCCGTTTCCCGCAAATATTTTCATAAATCTGTCATCGGTGATTGCCGGCACGGCAATCGAACTGATTTCTAAATAAAGTTTTGCGGCTATGAGGGAGCCTCCAGGGCCGGCGCGAACGGGAGACAAGTTGGAATATTACAAAAAGAAAAAAATAGGCGAGACGAAAGAATGCCCATATCACATACAGTCTGTTCGCTATACTTATGCGGGTTTCGGATTAACAAAATTATGCAAATTAGTCATTGACAACCAGTTCCAATAAGCCTCTTCCCAAGAAATTAGGTAAAATTGCCCTAATGGTCAGATTTAAATTAAAATAACATTAGGGTAGGTACTAAATTTGTTACAAATATTGCAGTCGAATTGATTCTTTGCAAGTGTTGACATTGTATGTATATTGTAAATTTAGTGGAAATTTTAAAAATGCCTAGACGTGTGTTAAATGTAGATAATCTAATTTGTAGTGTACAAAAGTATTTTACAGATGAAAAAGAAAATGGCGGTCCTTTAAAATCGGTAATGTCTGTACAACAACGCGTATGCGATGCTCTAGGAATTAGTGAAACCAAATTAAGAGGAGTATTACAAAATCACAATAGTAAACTGCCGAAAGAAGATCACCGCAAAACTCGCTCATCATTGAAAACGAAAGATATTCCAGATGGAAAGAAATTTGAAATTCGTGATACCATTTATCGAATGACGGCCAACAAGGAACATGTGACCTTAAATACAATTCTCTCGGAATTAATAGATAGAAAATTTGACGACATTGGCAGAAAAAGTCTATGGCAAGTGATACATAACATGGGTTTCAAATTTCAAAAGGAGGATAACATAAAGGCCCTTTGTGAAAGAAGTTCTGTCGTGCACAAGAGAATTAACTTTTTAAGAAAATATTCTAAATTTAAAGAAGAAGGGGCGAATTTTATATATTTAGACGAAACACGGATATTTTCTAGGGCTGCAACCAAGAGAATATGGCAAGATGATAACATAAAGTCCCTCAAACATACCGATGGAGAAGGGAAGCGACAGATAATTTTACATGCAGGAGGGAAATCGGGTTTTATAGAAGGCGCTGATTTAATACTTTCATCTAAATCAGAATCCTGTGACTATCACGATAATATGAACACTGAAATGTTTGTAAAATGGTTGCATGAAAAACTTATCCCAGGTTTAGGTGAGCACAGTTTAATTATTTTAGACAATGCACCTTACCATTCTGAAGTATTAAACAAAAGTCCAACGAATTCTTGGACTGTTGATAAAATTAAAGAATGGTTGACAAAGGAACATATACCATTTCCTCAATATATATTAAAATCAGAATTATTACGCTTGGCAAATATACACGCGAAACCAAAAACCTTTGTTGTGGATCAGATTATTGAAAGTTACGGTCATCAAGTTTTACGTCTGCCACCGTATCATTTCCAATTTAATCCCATCGAATATATATGGGGAATGGCAAAACAATATTATGACAACCATATTGGGCTTAATGGTTATAGTGACGACGCAGTTCGGGAAATTTGGTGAAAAGCACTTTCAATTGCAACACCAGAAGTGTGGCGGAACTGTATATCCAAGTGCGAGAAACTAATAGAAGATTGGTGGACTCGTGAAAATAAAATAAACGAAATAAGTACAATCATAATAACAATTAATGGTGATGACAGTGATGATGATGACGATTATGATATTTTGGATGATAATGACTGATTTTCATTTTTGTTGGCAAGTTCAATTTTTTTATTTTTCATTTGAAATTCTCTACATGGAACAAATTTTTATGATAGAAAATATTTTATTTGAGCTAAATAACCCTTTTATTATACATAGACCATATTTTCTGTGTGAAGTGTAATACAAAATTATTATTAGGTTTATAATAGCCACATTATACTCCACTAATGAAGAAGTTTAATTCTGCTCTCAATTATACAAAAGATTCTCCATTATTATTTAATTAAAAGGCTGTACATTATTTTTCATTTCATTTAACCAGTTGATATTTCCCCAAAGAACAGGTCAAACTTTCGGGTACTTACCTGGAAATACTCATAAAATTTGTAATCCGAAACCCGCGTAAGTATAGCGAAGAACAGACTGTAGTAAGTGTACAATCTCCAACTTTCGGCAAAACATATAATGTTGTTTCAGATGTAATTTTTAGTGGTGAATTCAATTCGTACTAAAACTGTTTATGTCCCATCTATTTTTCGTGTAGAAAATTAGGCTTAATTCCATAATGTACAGTCTATAATAATACAATAATGATGTAGTTCCAAACCATACAACCTCTAATGCATATTAATATATGAAAAATAATAAAATCTTAAAGTCATGTCACAAAATAATACGAGTGACCATTTTATTTCAAAGCATCTACTTCTTTGGCTAATACCACAGCAGGTATTAAATTATATCCAAAGAGGAATGGCAGAAAATTATTTTCAACATTCTAACTTTGCTTTTGCTTATTTACAGAGGACATCACTTTTGCACTGGTGTCATCCTTATTAGAACTAGTCAGCAAGACATGGATATTCTCGATTTTAATCTCCAATCCAATCTGTAGATTAGTATAATTTACACGTATACTTGGATATTGGTTGATTGGGGTTAAGAAGGCGGAAAGTCACAAAATAAAAACATTGTTTAGGTTTGATATTATTTTTCCTTCTGTTAATTTAAGAATAAAAATCGATATGTTTTAAATTAGCCATTCTGAACGAAAAATACATTATGGAGTATTATAAGATTATGGCCTCTAATTATCTGAAAGTTAGCTTTTCTAATAACTATAATACATAATCCTCCTCGTGGCACAGACTGTAAATTTCATAAATATTTTCTAATAAGTATTATCTATATTACTTTTGTATAGCAATCAAAATAAAATGAAATCTCTGGTGTATTCTTCTTATTCTTTTATTTTAAATACATTTATCGTGCTCCAATATGCCAAAAATAATATTTGAGACTCCAGCAATCTTTATTTTTAATTTATAAAGCAATTAATTTAAATGTGTGCGAGGTTCTGTGGTGACGTCACAAATTGACATTTGGCAAAAACGCACTTCACAATTTGAGAAACTAAGCTATCCTCATAGATATTCATATCCTGTTTAATAATTTAAAACTATTGTTACAAGAGCACTTAGTAGATAAGTTATAAATAATATAAACTAAAGAATAAATTTATTTATTTAACGAAATTTTGACAAAATCGTATATGATCAATTAAAATTCTTGAATAGTTTTTCTTCTTCCTCATTCTTTTTTTATATTATCTAATCAACCCTATATTTGCCCCTCTGCGGACGACTTTGAACACCGACGTTCAAACCGACGCCACACGCGAACTGAAAAAAAAACTGCCGACTGAAAATCGTCGAATTTTGTTTGATAAGTGAATAAAAATGGAAATTGCGTAGATATGAATATACACTATAAAAAGTAGTTCGATAAGGGATGATAATAAATTGAATGTTTCTTCAAGAATGGACCAAAAGAAATTTCGATTAAAAAAATAAGAAATTATATTTAAGAGTGATCCACAAAAAATGTTTCTCAAGCCATGATTGACAAAGACAAATTTATGAGTAAAGGAGCATCAAGAGTTCTAGCGCAAACCTTATGTAAATTAACATGGGAAATCGGTAAGGTTCTTTCTGCCAATTTTTGTCCATATCAAGGTCTCGTCTTGACATCACGTGACATGACGTCACCAGCCAACGTCACCTAACCTAACCAGAACTGATCCGGAACAGTTTTAGAACAAAACCGGAACTGATCCGGATCAGTTCGGGAACAGTACCAGATCAGTTCCGGTTCAGTTCCGGATCAGTTCGAGATCAGTTCAGGATCAGTTCTGGTTGGGTTAGGTCAGGTTGGCAATAGTTGGCTGGTGACGTCATGACACGTGACGTCATGACGAGTGACCTTGATATGGACAAAAATTGGCAGAATGAACCTTAGCGATTCCCCATGTTTTAGAACTAATCCGGAACTGCTCCAGATCAGTTCAGGAACAGTACCGGATCAGTTCCAGATCAGTTCCGAATCAGTTCGAGATCAGTTCAGGATCAGTTTCAAATCAGTTCCGAAACAGTTCCGAAACAGTTCCGGATCAGTTCTGGATCAGTTTTGGATTAGTTCATGTAGTTACAAATATGTATCTGATTTCGATAATTACTTATTATAATACATATACATACCATTTTATTGCACTTATCTGCATCCTGTCTCCAACTCTATTAATAATAGTTCATCAAATATTTTAAGTGGCTGTTGAAACTATGTGAACATGGACCTCTTGTCCTACGGTTTCTTTATTTGGTTTATTGTTATCTTGGATTATCTATTTATGCATTTTGATAAACTAGAGTAACTAGACCAACTAACTAAATGATTTCATATATTACAAGGACAAAACCATAGACAGAAAACAAAAACAGTGAAAGTGAAAACGTTCTTTCATGTTTGAGGTTAGGTTTTGCATAGAAGGTTATGCGCCATAGCGTCATGCAGTTTTATCATCACCACTACTCTACCTTAAAGCAAATAAAAAAATTTCTTCAAAATAAATAATTAATTAATTATTTACAATTTAATATATATAATGAATCATCTTTTTTTATATAAATATTATAATTTAAATATAACAAATAGAATTATCCAAATATTATTTAGAATATCCTATAAATATTTAAAGGATGTTATTTATTTATGTATTTTATTGTTCTCAGAATATTTTATAAATAATCTTTTCTAGGCGAGACTAATCCTAGAACATCCTATAAATATTTCTACAGAACATTCTTAAAATAGAATATTGTCACCTTGTCAGAATATTATCAGAATCAGAGATAAGGGAGATAAAGATAGGAAACGCTCATAAGAAACCAATGCTTCAACGACCAGCTTTAACGCAGTTAACATCTCACCCACTATGTGGCGCTTTTATCGATATCAAACGCAGCGGGAAATTTAAAATTAAGGTTGTATAAATATCGACTACATTCTTATGTTCTTGTAAATAAATTTAAACAATGTGATTAGGCTAAATTATTTATTAAAAAGAATACTACACTTACAGTATATTATCGATTAATTATTGTAAATCTATATTCATGACAAATATTTTTTAATTTTTGATCGTTATTTGTAACATTACATTTTTGTTTTTATTTTATAAACGAATGGCCAATGGTGTCTTATTTAAAAATGTTGAGTGCAAACTCAATAATGGAAATTCAAATATGGTTCTTTCTATATCAAATCTTCTTTCTAACGTTTTGAAGCCATTTTCTTGTTCTGAAACACTAAATAATAAATAAATACCTATTTTGTGACAAAAGTTGGTTACTATTGGTTACATGACTAGATCTTACTCTAGTTAATTAAAGAACGCCACATTGGGGTTGTTAAATTTATTCATGTGACATGTGTTACTAATGCAATACGTTCTCTGACTTATTGTAATATTATAAAAATATAATTATTGTCCTGAAATTTCACACAAAAACAGCCACAACTATTTCGCTTAGTTCATCTAGAGGATAACACAATCATGAACTTAAAATTTAAAATTTAAATTCAGGATTCTTCGATATAATTAAAACTAATTGACATTAAAACTATCCACAAACTATCCACCGCTGTCCAGGTCTATTGCCGATTGTTTCATGTATTTTATTTAGTTTTTTTTTTTTTCGTTGTAAACATTTTTATAAATAGATAAATAAATTATCATGCCAAAGTTTTCTTTTATTTTTTCATTCCATTTAAGTTATGTTATGCTATACATTAGTATACATGTATCTATTATACAATTTTTTTGTCTAAATGCCATATTTCTACTCTACTTATACCACATACTTTGATTTTCTCTTACTATACGGAGAATGGTCGCACTGTGCAGCTTTCTGAGTGCCTTTTAAAAGGAGATAGAAAACTCCGCCATTTTGATGCCTTATTACGTGTTGCCTAAATCTTGGGGCAATATTTTTAATAATTTGCTTGCTGCTATCAGTGTCAGTGAATATTATTTTTTATAGCTGGTGTATGGAGTGTTTTGCTCGTTTCGCCGTTTACCGTGATTTTACCATTTTCTTTGTGTTTACATAAACCCCAATGAACAAGTTTTGAGGATTTATATATCATTTTGTGTTTTAGACGTGATTTACACGATTATTTTTAATTCATTTGTGATTGTATGTTAATTTTTAGTGCCTCATTGTCTAAATACCAGGATGTATAGACTACCAGTTTAACATTTAAGAAATATATATGTGTGGCCTAACCTAGTAGTAAAGGCACAGTTTATTGCTAAAGAATCAGTTAGCTCACTCGGATCAGTTGAATATTCCAAAATAACATCCACTCCAGGGATACAAATTCAGGATGCGCAGAAGACTGCTGTTTGAAAATAGGCGGTTGTCATATATTATCTGAGTTGCGCAGTGTATAAACTGGAGCATTGAGATCAAACGTGCCGACGCAGAGTGAGCGAACTGATTATTTAGCTATAAACTGTGGTAAAGGCATCAAAATGGCCGCGCCCTATGTTGGGCGTGTCAGACCTCTCTCTTTCACCGTATAGTAATTAAAGTATGTGACTTATACGTACTCTCAAAAAAATATTTGGCAACACTGATCTGTCTACAAACGACGTATACCTGTAGTTAACATATGAGACGCATAGATGACGCCATCGTTGCTGCTGTCGTTGCGTTTCCTATCTTTATGTACCTGATCAGAATATTCTGTGCTGTCTGGGTACAATACGTCACTATTTTTATACCGCTAGAGGGCCTAAAACCAAAAGTAATGAAAATAATGGACATATTACTGAATTATCCATAAAATTATCTTTTTAATGATGTTCCATACTTGCTACTTTCTTTACCTAAATTGTGTTAGTGAGAGTGTTGGAGAGAAGGGGAAAATTGTATGACAGTTAAAAAGCGAATTCCGTAAATTTTATTTTACACTGAAAAAATATTAAAAATTTTATTTCTCTATTCATTTTCTATAAATAACTAGGCGCAAAATTTTTCTTGCGCACATCAATTAACTTTAATAATAAATTTTTATTACACAATTTTTATTCGAGAATCTAACCATTATTCCTCCACACAGCCCCCATTCTTCTTCGCCCAATAAAACCCTTCCCATCTTCTCTCTAACAATAATCAGACACAAGCAAAAGACCTTCCGAAATCAATTAATTTTTACGATCCCACTTCTGAAAACGATACGACCGCGACTACGGCATCCGCTTACATTTTATGTCAATCGCTTTATGATATTCCGCCGATATGCCTTTCCCTGGGGACCAATCGCGTTTAAAGTCGCCCGCGGGCGGCCATATTGAATCATAAACCCATGACAATTAGCTATAAAACATTTATTGTTCGAGTGGCGTGTCGAAAAACATCTTCTGATGACTTTCGGAGACTGAGCTAGTTCGGAGGATATCTATTTTATATCGACGAGTTCTACGAAGATGGGTGGTAATTTTGAAAACGAGGATATAACTAAAATAAAAATAACGTAAAGTTCGTAAAGTGATGAAAATATATTACGCACTGTGCGGCAAAATACATCTAAATAAGTACAGCATCGTCTGCTCGAAGACAATGGCAAAATAAAGCCGATCTTGTGAAAAAGCTACCAGCTACCTAGAATACTACCCTTTATATTACAGTTTGAAAAATCGTATTATAATTCTACATTCTAGTAAGATTCGAGGCATATATTATATTTATTAATATACCTACATAGACTATTCAATTTTCATATTCTACAGATATTTTTTGTAGAATAATACTTATACCGGGTGTTCAAATTGAAGTGTTACAGTTAAATACCGCCAAAAATATGCATTTTAGAAAAAAAAGTTTCAGACAAAAGTTTTATAGTTTTTTGGGGGAAACATTTTGGCTAAATTCATTAATTTATAGCTGACCATAATATGGCCATATCGAGGTGAATTTTGTTTTTTTAAATGGGAATCCCATTTTTTCTTACATATTCTTAAAGTACATAAAAAAATAAGAAACTTTTGAGAGAAATATTTTTTTTATTGGACTTTTACTTTTTGAGTAACAGTTACTTGAAAATGTTTCTGCGCGAAAAAAAAGTTGGCCATATTATGGTTAGCTATAAAAAACGATTTTAGCCAAAAGTTTTTCCCTACGAAACTATAAAACTTTCGTCTGAAACGTTTTTTTTATATAAAAAGCGGTATATAGCTGTAACGCTTTAATTTAGAACACCTGGTATAATGCCTCTTTAACTATTTTAGGGAACATAAACCAAAACTTGAATTTAGAACGTCGAAATGTAATGTAAGTCGTAACAAATTTATTTATTTTCAATAAAAAAAAAAGAAACATCTGATAGTCTGAGATCGAATTATCGAATTATTAAAGTATTTTACGAAGAACTTCCCTCGATATAAAAATTGTGAATACAGGAACTGCTAAACAATTTAAAGTTAAAATTACTGAACCAAAAACAGTTTTGCGCCCCCCTCTCTCTATCGATCCTCTTCTTGATCCCACCCGAACTCCCACTTCGCGTCCGCTCGGTGTTTTTCGCCACGTTCACCGTTATTGAATGATAATGATTGGCTGTTTTTAAAATGGTCCATTTACACAAACCAAAAGGATGCTTTTTATTATTTTCAGTCAAGGGGAACCTTTTTTGATTAAATAAGATTCTTTCAACGCCATTTCGAATTTTTAATTTTTTTTAGGATCTGTAATCTTTGACTTCTAAAATACTCGGATATCAATTTTAGTTAAAATATGCCCACTTTTTTAAATAAATGATTTTTTGAAACTGCTTACCTATATATAACTGACCGGAAGTATAATTGGTTTTGAGCCAGAAATGAACCTTATCTGCACAAGTTTTTCTCTAAAGCCGTTTTTGAGCTATTGCGCCAACAGACAGTCAAACGACTGACGACGATAGACAGGCCGACGGAATAGGGAAACATGTTTTTAGTAATCTAGAGACCTGAAACGTGAAGATCTTAAATAATCTCGGAGGGCGACTTTTTCACGATTAAAATACTTCCCTCTTATCGAGAAAAATAACAAGTGAAAGATAAAATAACAATTGTACAGTGCAATAGTATATTTTGAGTTCCTTATAACGTAACAAGCCTCATAACAAGCTTCATTGGTCCTACTCATAATATAATCGTAAGTCTCTCTTACAGAAAGGATTAGAATGTGAAGATACGCGTTAAATCCTGGTCAAATACACTAGATAATGAATGCCACTAACAAAACTTTATTAAATAACATCATGGAGGTATATCAATTTATTTTTAGTTCTTTAAAGTATTCAGTTTACCTGATTCTTCGGAATTTTTTTATTACATTAATTATTCATGCAATATTTTTGTCTGGGATCTGGTCATACCAAGCGACTAGCCTACGTTCCACCACCAAGCAGTTAACATCTTTACCCATGCAACATCATGCCATCAGTATGACGTGATTTTTGGTGTGCGTTACGTCATTTGATGACGTCATTCCATATCGTCATTTTGACGAATCGATATCATGTTAAAGTAACGTTTATATCGGGTGTCCTAGGCTAGGCAAATTGAAGTCATTATCACGAATCTACCTAACGCACATACTATCATAAGGGATCAAAATGGCGGAGTTTTCTATCTCCTTTTAAAAGGCACTCAGAAAGCTGCGCAGTGGGACCATTCTCCGTATAGTAAAAGAAAATTAAAGTATGTGACCTAACGTCAAAGTGACGTCTATATTGGGTGTCCCAAGGTTGGATGGAATTATTAAAAATACTAGGCAGATGAAAGTTATTTATTTAATTCAAAAAACACATGAAAAATATATTATAAAAAATAAATTACACTGGTAAATAAAAAAGTCATGAGCAAGAAACCAAAAGGAATAAATGGACAAAAGAATATTAGAGGAACTGACACAACATACCTAAAATTGTAGATTTAATTTTAATTGGGGGTGGGCGAGCATGCTTTACTATTTCATGATCTTCAGTATCATCGAATGACAGCTTTCTAGTTGGCATCTGTTTTCTTTTATTAGGTATTTTATCAGCCTTGGAATGTAGATCTGAGATAACTTCGACTTTTTTTAAATTGGTACATCACTTATCATTATCATCTAAAATAAAAGAACTATTAAAATACAGAACACTGAAAATTCTTAAAGATAGAAAGTAAATTGTGTATCTAGTTATAAAATCTAAGGGGATTACTTCACCGGAGATTGAGGTAGTAGTCCCAAAAACTACCTTTTCAGAGGTATACATATAGTCTGAGTTTATAATAAAAGTTAACAAAAAAAAATCATATATCCTGTGAGATGATAAAAGGTATCTAAATCAAGTGGCCCCTACAAATCTTTTATTTTTAAATAAACTATTAAAAATACCCGGAAAAAACTCATAATCAAAAAATAAAAGTATAACATTACTCACCAGTCTTATATTATATTTATTTATAAAGGCGGCCAAAAGACTTGTTTTTTACACAGCGTCAGCCATTTTCTGCTCACCTCACAACCGCCAGACCGTCATCATCCGGTTTTTCAAACTCAATAATGCAATACATCTGTAAAATACCAAATTCGGTTTAATATACTTCATTATTTTGTCACATTCTATTTTTTACCTTTTTCTAAAACATCTTATCAAATAAAGTACAATTTAAAAATGCACCACTTTCACGAGGTCACGACTGTCATGAGAATCATAAAGATGGAGGAAACATGAAACAACAATATTTCATTAAAATGGATTAGGATCGGTTTCCTTTCTGGTTGCCTTAGGAATATTATCAATTGTTTAGGAATTATTAAGTCTTCACGGTACTTTTACTAGTTTAACTTATATTAATTACACTGGACGATAGCGGACAATGTACTGAATTTCGTTTCTAGCGTAAATGTTACCTCTAGGATGTACTAGATCCAGTACAAATGTACTAGATTGGCAAAACTCATAGACATTTGTAGACATGGGTAACGCACTAAAATTCTTTGCGTTGATACACTAACTCCGGCGCACTCTATTGCGCCAACTCATTGCGTTAACGCAATTGCGTTATTGCGTCACACCACTGCCTGCGCCGAATTAAGTCGATGCACCTCGGTGTATCGCATGATACCGGTGTTATTCAGCGCGGGCTGTCCTTTTATAAGGGTCAAACCGTGTTCAAGACAATAACGCAATTGGGAATTTTACTAATTTTTTTTTTATTAAATGTTTAAAAATAATCGAAAATATAACAGTGTAATGCACCCATTTTTTTTATTTCATTGTGTTCGGATTTTACAAAGAATACAATAATTCCAATTTATATAAAAAGGATATAACTTTTGTATACTAGTAGCCAATCAAAATGGGAAAAACTAAAAACTGACAGTGTACAAGGTTAAAATCCATAAAATTGGACCTACAATCCTACAAATGATGTGACATGTTGCAAAGAACATAATTACTGATAGATTTTGGGTAATCTGCATTACGAGTTGCATCAATTACGTAAATTAAAATTCTCAACTCGTCACGGAAAACGGAATCAGTGCCTGGCGCATGACGCATCAACAACTCGCGATCCTTTCGACTCAGTATCGAAAATTGCGTTGCGCTGATACAGTAACAGCCGGTGTATCAACGCTCGTAACGCATACAACTGCGTTAACGCAATAACGCAACGCAGCGCTGCGTTACCCATGTCTAGACATTTGACATTCGAGGATATCGGAATTGGGTTAGCAATACGTTAAAAAGAGACAGGCAACAAAATCTTGAATGATTAATGCTAGAAAACGGAACGTTACTAATTATCCATATCAAAACATAAGGCACCGTAATTTTACCAAAAAAAATTACAAACTGCAGCTCGAACAAACTTAATATATACGTGTTTTCAGTTGAAGCAAATTTCCAATTAGGTTCTTTATAATTCAACACTTAAGTATTAAAATATACGAAAAAATAACGTAATTATGACGCATTCTAAGTGACGTCTATTCTATGTCATCAATGCGACGTCAAATGCACGTTACTGATTAGGATATTGTATTTCGGATAAATTAATACTAAAAAATTACGTCATAATGACGAGTCTGTATTGACGTCTAATTAACGTTCCAAAAACGACGTCAAAGTAACGTTATTAATTGAGTTAGTGACTTTTCTGACGAGTAAACCCAAAAAATAACGTCATAATGACGGCACCTTGCTGCTTGGGTAGTTGCCATATGCCCATGGAGGTATAATGGAGATGCCATGAGACAATTGTTTCCCACAAGATATGTGTTATTAAAAATGACCCCACCCGGCGTGGCTTAAATTAAGCAGGATCGTATTTAGTTCTAATTAAAGTCGCATGTGCAAAATTACATATTTTAAATGAGTTATATGCCTAAGATTTGTTTCAACATGTCCAATTTAAAATTAATCCAGTTTATTGCGCAAGTGTGACTTCTACATTATTTGTTGACCCTTTTGCGACTGAATTAGACTAGATGAATGTTGCTTAGATCATACAAAACATGACTTGTTCTTTATTAACTATCTCTAGGTTTAGTTAGTTACTAATATATTTATCAACTGTGCTGTATAATATTCGTAAAATATTAGATTTTATTTAATGCGGGACTGTCCCACAAATTTCGCTCCTTACATAAAATAAGGCATTTCGTAACTGGTTTTCTAAATAGCCATTATTCTATATGTTATTATTTTTTAAGTACTTATACTCTTGTCTTTTTGCGATAGAATCAGTGGTTGTTATTGTCAAGATATTTGCATTCAAAAGGCAGTTTCAACACTTATTTTATTTTATTTCTCACGTGCATCTCACATGAGTTTCTTTAATTTTAACAAGTTTGATCACACAATTTATTAGTTAAGCACGCCACTGTTAATAGCGAGAAACGATATTCTACAATAATTTAAAGTATCCTAAACATGCATACACTTTTGCCAAGTAAGACCAAGAAATATTGGAAGATATGGCAGCAGTGGGCAAAAACATTTTTGAATATCTAAATAAAACGGTTAGGAGTAATATTTTCTGGATTTATAAATTACGTTCAGTTGTCGCTCAGTTCGAGTTGACAAGACAAAACCACAAATTCCACAAAATAAATTATATTTTGTTGTTATTTTTGTTTTAATTATATTTGTAGATGGTGTTGGTTATAAAATAATTATAAATCCGTTATAGTTTTTTATCCAAAACATACTTACCCATGTCATTCTGCTTTGTTTATGTTGAACTCGAACTGAGCGTGAACTGAACGTAGTTTATAAATCCAGCTATAATGATTCTTCAGTTACAATTTGAACCATTATTCATTGAACATCCTGTATATTGTGTATAAATTGGAATTGGCATATTTGCGCCATCTTACCATCAATAGTTCTACTATTCACAACTGATAGAAAACAATATTAAAGTTTCCTGTAAATGGTTACTGCCTAACTTATTAAACTTGCACATTTTCATCACAGATGGCGGATGTTAAAAAATACAAATAGGATTTTTGTTGAAATAAAAATCGTAAACAAAATTATCCAATGATCCAAATTACTAAACAAATTAAATATTAACTATTGAATTCTTCTTTATTATCTTTGTTTATAAGAGCTGTATAATTATCGCCATCTTGTAAGACGTTAGAGGACAATAAAAGCTTCCGGTGCAGTTATCTTAATTTTAGTTTATTATTATAGATCATAGATGGCGCAAAATTTATAAACTGATTACCGACATTATATAAAAAATTAGTAATTTATGCAATATTAACGATTGTACTAGTTTCAAAATTTTAAAATACACAATAATAATTAATATAATAAAAACTATTAGTACTAAACAATGAATTGTTATCATTTTAAAAACTATCGCCATTTTTAGTCCATTGGAGTAACATAAGTAGTAAGAGAACACGAAATATTGAAGTGGTCAAATTAGAATATTGTTTTTCATCTAATAATAATCTATTAGGAAAATAAATAAAATGACCATACATTTTCCTTAAATTAACTATAAAAAAAAAGACAAAAAGTTTCCCGTACCGGGAATCGAACCCGAGCCTCCTGGGTGAAAGCCAGGTATCCTAGCCACTAGACCATACGGGATATATTTGTTATTATTTAAAACAGGGTTTTAAATGGTTTTGTTAACTTATGAGTGTAATTTATGTTGCCTATATTAAAATTAAAAGGGAATCATCACCATTTTTACTTTCCTATCTGTATACAGATATAAGGAAAGTATAGGAATCATGATTTTTTTCGACCTCGAGTTTTCGACGGATTTTTACGTTTTGAGGTCCCCTGAATCCGTTTTGACTATTTTCGCGATGATGTCTGTGTGTGTGTGTGTGTGTGTGTGTGTGTGTGTGTGTGTCTGTGTGTCTGTGTGTGTGTCTGTATAACGCATAACTCATGAACCGATACACAGAAAAACACCAAATTTTAAACTTAAGCTTTGTTTCAGCGTCCAATGAGCTGATTAGATTTTGGGCAGTGTCGGAACATCTGGGGGGGTACTTTATAGGTGGTCATTTTTATATTTTATGGAATATATCTGTTATTTACGTTTGGAGAAGAAAATTCTTTAAATAAAAGTTACTTCTAATATAATTATCTATAATTTTTGTTTTATGCAAAATTTTCCTAAAATGGTCCGTATTCGAGAAATTTGACAAAATGTAAAAAACATAATTTTTTATAAAAATTGTTCAAATAAAAGTTGTTTATAATATAATTCTCTATAATTTTTGTCCTATACATAATTTCTCTAAAATGGACCGTATTCGAGATATTTGAGAAAATGTGTAAATTTCGAAATTTGAAGAAAACTCAAAAACGGATAAAGGAAAAAACATTAAATTTTAAACTTAAGGTTTATTTCGGCCTGACGTGAAATGATTAGATTTTGGACAAAGTTGGAACATCTGGGGGGGTACTTTATGGGAGGCCGTTTTTATATTTTACGGAATATATCTGTTATTTATGTTTGGAGAAGAAAATTGTTCAAATAAAAGTTACTTCTAATATTATTATCTATAATTTTTGTTTTATGTCAAAATTTCCTGAAATGGTCCGTATTCGAGAAATTTGACAAAATGTGCAAAATTCTGATTTTTATGAAAATTGTTGAACTAAAAGTTGTTTGCGATATCGATTTCTATAATTTTTGTTTATACATGATTTTTCTAAAATGGTCCGTAATGGAAAAGTGCTAAATTTAAATTTTTCTGTATTTTCGTTTTCAATGAATATCTATAGAAAAATGTTTCGAGGTAGATGTATGTGTAAAATGTATATATTTAGTTTATCCTCTAAACATTTATAGAGATGCTGCAATAGGTTGTACAAAATAACCGGAAAATGCCTATAATAACTAGATAGGAAAGTCATGTGTTGGACACATCAGATTTTTTAAATAGAAACTCAAAGCTATGACCATACTTTTCTCATAAATTCAGTTTCAAATATCCTGAGGAGTTTTGTCAAATTTCACTAATTATTTACAGTGTTCATACCTAGGTAGGTACTGTTGGTTTCTTTCTATGAGAGAATTTTTGGTAAAAAGTAACAACGCGAACAATAATAATAATTTTTGTTTAATTATTAAATTAACGAGCCAATGAAAATCAAATTGAGATTGTTACAAAAAGAACCAGTACGAAAGGGAGTAGAGTAGAGAGTAGGGAGTTTAGAAACAGAGAATTCAAGACAGTTAAGAGGCAAAGTATTTCAGAAGTGTTTCAGAAACATTTCAAACATATAACATTTCAGGAACAAGTTTCTGACCAAAGAAGTACTTCATTGGTCGAGACATAGGCTTGTATCTTGAAAATAGTAGTCGCCAGGCCTGAATTTAAGAAAAAAATATGAGCGTGTTTTTTAATGACATTTTCATTCTGTTCGACATAAAATGAGCAGAGTTTTTAGGATAAAATATTTGAATGTAATCAATTATTCATGATCTCACATGTAGATAGAATACTCGCGTCGTGCAAAATATATCACTATCAATTTTGTGCTGTTTTGGTTTGGTGTATTTCAAAATATGAAGACACAATTTTCTTAGATGACGATGCACAACAAATTGTAGCTTCCTTTTTAGGGCCACAGTCCACAAAGTTTATCTTTAAATTTAATAATATTTACTATGTATCGGCCGATCTTTTTAAATTGTTCATATATTGTTCGCTACATCTTACAAATGAAGGCTTTAAAATAGGTACCTTTTACAACATAGGTTAACTAAGTATTTTCCTAAAACTGGCAGAAATTTGAAACCAATAGAGGACTTCTAGGCGAGTTCGGATAGTCAGGGGCTGGAGCGGGACAAATTTTAGGGTGCTTTTAAATGACATTTAAGCGTGTTAAACTGTCACTAATCGGACTAAACCGAACGCTAAAAGGGTCGTTTGGAGTTAAAAGTGTTAAAGGAGTTAAAGGAACTTGGCAGACCGAACGCACATTCTATACAAGGGAAGTGCAACCAACTTGACAAAATAAAATTGACACTAATGACATAAAGAGGCTGTTTTTTAGTTTGATTTTTGGTTTTTCCTATCTACTTTCATGCCATTTGCATACCTTGTTGTACCCGTAACGTGAAAAAGACTTTTTATTTTAGGGTATTTTACATTTAAAGGTTGAAAACATTTGTCAATATCAGCTGTCGATAATGTCAAAACATAAGCGTAGCATTGCATTTTATTTTTTGTTGTTATTAGTCTAATTGTGTTTCTCCTGCTTTCTTGAAACATTATTTTTCATTTGATTTTATTTATTTATGTCGATTGCAAAATGCTGCTGCTACGAATACAAGTTCTATAAAATATACAACCAACATACAATACTAGATACGTTATGCCCATCTATGGTTACGCCTGTGTTCTATCATCAACATAATTGACAGCTGACAATGACAAAATATTTCAACCTTTAAATGTAAAATACCCTAAACTAAATAGTCTTTTTCACATTACGGGTACAACAAGGTATGCAAATGGCATGAAAGTAGATAGGAAAAACTAAAAAACAGTCTCTTTATGTGACCCGATTTCTTATGTCATTAGTGTCAATTTTATTTTGTCAAGTTGGTTGCCCTTCCCTTGTATAGAAGTCCTCTATTGAAGTTCCTATATTACGTGGTACTAAGGCTTTGGTGTTCTTTGTAATGACGCATAAATCGTTTTATAACGTCTCATAGAACGTTTAGTAGCGTCCCATAAGTCGTTTTGTAGCGCTCTATAGGTTCTATAGGTAAGTAATAAACCAAGTGACAAAAGTAGGTAAATAGAAACTAGACTAGAAGGCAGGAAGAGACATACAGAGATTTTAGGTAGGTATTTATTCTAAGGACACACTATGTATTCATTAGAGCAGTGGTTCTCAAACTTTTTTGGTGACTGGACCTTTTTGAAAAGTGAAATATTTGACAGAGCCCTAAACACATTTCGGAAAAAAGTCCTCCTCGCTCTAGCCTCTTGCCAGGTCCCGCCCATTTCTTTGCGGAGCCCCTACAAACAAAATTCTCAAATTCATATACGCCTTCCTCTTCCTGACTTCTAAAAAAAAAGCTCCTCTAACCCAAAATACCAAAATCTATACTCTTTCCTCTACAAAAAAAAAAAAACAAAAAGGTCCTCCAATCCAAAATCCTCAAGTACCAAAATCGTATACTCCCTCTAAAAAAAATCCAAGTCCCGTTATAGCGATAGGTATGGCTTTTTTTATTTTCTTCGCGGAGCCCCCACAAAGGCTTTGCGGAGTCCCAGGGCTCCGCGGAGCACACTTTGAGTAACGCTGCATTAGAGTATATTTCCATGTCACATAGGTATAAACATAATTTACCAGCCTATAGATTTAATTATTTAATTTAAAATTTTTAATTTTAGATTTATCTGGAAGACTTCCGTTGACAAATAACGCAAATATATGTTTATAAAATTTTAATAAAATAAAAAATAAAATTCCAGTTTTTTATATACATACATAATTAATATTTTTGTTTTTTATTTTGTCATGGACCTAAAATAAGTTGATTTATAGGTCTAATTGTATTCTTTTAGTACCTGTATCCCTATAATAGGGTAGATAAGAATTCAATTATGGTAAATACCATTCATCCTAAGCCTATTTGTCAGATTATTTAAATTTTCGTAATACGTAAAGGTTGGAATTTCCGAAATACCTGAAATCGACGTCGAGGGGTAGTTTTTAAAAGTAAAGTAAATCCGCCTTTATTATTGGTTTTGACAGGATTATGCTTAGTATTATAAAGGATTGTGTAAGGATGTTGGGTTTTTACTGTTTGTGGTCCAACAGGTGTGCCGGTTTAAGATAAAATTGTTTGCACACTATTAAATGTACTTTGTTTTTCTTATATAGGTAGATACCTAGAGAGGTAGGCAAGTTTTATATTATAGATATATTGTAGATATCTTGTAGAGGAACAGTTTTTCAAGACTCATCCCATTTATTTGAAAAATGAAAAATGTTACAAACGTAATAATTATTTCTTCTTTGAAAATAAAAATTTATATTTTTAATAAATGTTGAAAATTGGAGGATATGAACTGGAAAACAACGTATACAACCTAATAAAGACAGTATGGGAAGAGAAAAATATGCCAATGAGATGGAAAGAATCATTAATTTGTCCTGTACATAAAAAAGGAGATATATCTAATTGTGCAAATTGTAGAGGAATAACTTTGATGGACACTGTGTATAAAATAATGGCCATAGCAATCAAGAATAGAATAAATAATGTCGTAGAACAGAAAATAGGACAATATCAATGTGGTTTTAGAGAAAATAGATCAGTAATCGATCAGGTATTTATATTAAAACAAATAATAGATAATAGTCTAGATCAAAACTTACCATTATATATGATTTTCATCGATTTTAAACACGTTTATAATGAGATAAAACGAGAAAAAATATATAGGGCGATGCAACAATTAGGAATACAGGAAAACCTCATAAGATTAGTAAAAATGACACTAACTGGAACAGATTATAAAGTGCTTGTTAATGGTCAAACATCAGACAAATTTAAAGTTGATAAAAGACATTATTTAACATAATTTTAGACTCTGCAGTAAGACAAAGTGGAATTCAAACAAAAGGTACGATATATAATCAGAAAAGTCAATTGATGGCCTACGCAGATGATTTGGTAATCCTAGCAAGAACAAGAGAAAATTTAGAAATAACAACAAAGAAGTTAGAAAAAGCTACAAAAGAAATGGGGTTGATAATAATCAATGAAGTAAAAACAAAATTTATGTTAGTAGAAAAAATGCCAGGAAATATACAGATTAGAGAATTAAGAATAGACACTGAAGGATCAAAGTACAAGTTTGAGAAAGTGACCAAATTTGGCTATTTAGGAGTCACAAAAAGCGATAATTGTGAAGAGACATAAGAAATAGAAGAACGAATAGCCAAAGGAATAAAATGTACAGGAGGAATGCTTCATCTCCTTAGATCCAAGAATTTGTCAAGAAACCTAAAGAAGAGAATCTATAAAACGATAATCAGGCCAGTAGTCACTTACGGAAGTGAGGTATAGAAATTAAACAAAAAAGAAAAAACTTTTTGGAAATATTCGAGCGAAAAGTACTTAGAAAGATATATGGCGGAAAGAAAGTAAATAATGTATGGCAAAGAAGAACAAATGTTGAAATAAATGAATTATATGGAGAACCCTCTATAACAAATGTAGCCAGGGCACAGCGAATAAGATGGTTAGGACATGTAGCGAGACTAGCAGATGAAAGACCAACAAAGCAAGTATTAACAGAAGGAATAACCGGGAGGAGAAGAAGGGGACGACCACGGACTAAAAGGTTACAGATGTTAGAAAGAGACCTAAACGAGATGGGGATAAGAGATTGGCGTAGAAGAACAGGAAACAAAAAAGAATGGAGGAAAATAGACCACGAAGCCATGGGACTTCTAGGTCCGTAGTGCTGATATATATTTTTAATAAAATTTTCAAATTTTCAATTCAACAATTACTTAACATCCTAAATCTTACAAATGTATTATAAAAATGCAGATCTTGTTATTCTCCTAATAATTTCTCAACCCCCAATAAAAACTACAAATACGACCTTTGAATCGCTACAAAACGATCTATTAGGTGTTACAAAACGATCTGTGGGCCGATAGGACATTACAAAACTACTCTACTAAAAGATCTATGAGATGGTACAAAACGATTTATGGGTAGTTAAAAAAGATCAAGGCGTTGCTACAAAACGTTCTCTAGAGGACGCTATAAAACGAATCCTGGGATGCTGCTAAACTATCTATTATCGGCTACAAAATGATCTATGGGTCGTTAAAAAAGGACCACAGCGAAACTATAAAATGATATAGAGGACGCTACAAAATGACTCGAGGAACGCTACTCAATATACGTGACACTACAAAACGATCTATGGATCGTTACAAAACCAACAAAGCAATGCTACAGAACCTATAAATCTATCATTATTGAAAATTCCTCAAAAACGACTTAACTCTTTCGAAATTTGGAAACTAAATGTATATTTATTAGTTTGTTATCTATTGATTCCTTATAGGTAACTTTTACACTGTTATTTGATAAATTTTTTTACCTGTGTAATTCCAAATTTTTCATTTTCGAAAGATCGATTTTTGTCACCACAAACCCTAATTATTTGGTCAAAAAGCGTGATTTTAATTATTCCTGAAAGAAATAAAAGTTCGTCTGGTCTATTTGTAGAACGGCAGAAACGTGTAAGTTTGTGTTGTATTTTCGGATAAATATATTGCTTAAGTTAATAAGTTTTTTATTATTATTACTCTATTTCTTTCTATATCAATTTCACACCATTTGAATCGATGCCAAGTGCGGTTACAGCGTCCTTTTCTTTTTCCGTCTGGATTTTAAACAAAAATTATCGATATCTTATGAAAACTAAATTCATTTATTTGAGAAAACATTAATTAATCTTCTACCTACATAAATTTTGAAATAATATTACAATTTAACGTTAATTTTATTTGTGTTCTAAAAAATTTTATCCAAAAAATAAAAAAAAAAATTTGGTTGACTTAGGGGTTTGAAAGATAGATAGAAGCCGATTCTCAGACTTACTGAATATGCATAAAAAATTTCATAAGAATCGATCGAGCCGTTTCGGAGGAGTATGGGAACGAACATTGTGACACGAGAATTTTATATATTAAATTTAAACAACCGAAATGATTTTTGTCAATTTTCGTCACTTTTTTGACAAAACTTTACATTGACATTTTGCATAAACCTTTGATACGTTACTCTGGTACTGAATCTTACCTAGTCTAAGTACTGAATTAACGGTGAAATAAAGTGCCGTGAGGTGTAGTCAAAGTTAAAATTGGAAATAGTTCTAAATTCTGCCCCTCTTAAAGCTTTAACTTTCGACGGGAAGATGTCATGGACCAACAACTATCTTAAACAGTTCGAAACGGTCTGAAAGAGAAAAGGCAGTAAATTTGACCATCGCCCTTCGAGAAAACGCTTTATATGTCCTTCAGAGTATACCCGTGAAAGAGAGAAATGATTTTGAACAACTTAAAAAGAGACTAGACATGCGATATGGCCACGAACACATGGAGCATTTATATCAATCATAGTTAAAGAATCGCAAACAGAAACGAGACGAGATCCTTCACGAATATGAAGTAGATATTGCGATTTGCCTATATCTGGGAAATATTATGGAATATCAAGCTCTTAAACATTTTTGTTGATGAACTTCGTGACCATGAAATGCAGAAAACACCCTGTGGGTATTTATTTTGAGAGCGCTATCCCACTGGCTCAGGTATAAAAGTATATCCCCTGACTACCGATAGATGTCGTAATGAGTTTCGAGTTCTAAGATTTAGATATCGAAAATGGACGGGAAAGAGCGTGGGCTATATACGTACCCCCACGAGGCCAGGTGAAGGTTAATAATCGCAAGAGACTTTTGTCAACAAGAAAAGTTTATTCATACTGTTATTGTCGCTGATATCAAAGAAGGTTTTATACTAGGAATGGATGTAATGAACTTACATGGCTTCCAGTTGGATTTTAAGATCAGAGTGATCAAAGTTGGTGCCGACGAGGTATTCTTACATCCCTATGGGGACAGTACCGTGTCAGTTGCGTACAGGAGGATACGGTGGTACTTAGCAGAAGTGAAACCATTATAGTAGCACGGCTTCAAGAAACTATGAAAGAAGGAACACCTATCATGATGAAACCTTGGAACCACGAGGAAGAGATTGGGTGAGGAATTTTGATCAGAAAGGGATTGGTCACGCTGCCAAAGAAATACCATTATGTCTCATAAATGTTAATGACCACCCAATTACAATCAAGAAAAGATCAGAATCGGAACCTGTGTACCAGTAACTAATATAGTTCGTGAAACAACAACTTCTGATAATTATAATGACAAATTTGAGCAAATTATTGATGATTGCAGTTGCTGGTCAATCTCTGAATCAATTAGAGAAAAGGAACATAAAGGAAAACATAAAACTGACACTGGTTGGTGATGCCAGGCCAATTCGTTAATCATCTCGAAGATTACCAAAGGCCAAAAGAGAGGAAGCTGAAAGGATTGTTCGGGAAATGGAAAAGCCCATGATCGGAGTGGCCTCGCTCGACAGTATTACCAATCTAATTTGTTTACATATTTCAACTACTTTTTTTATGTATTTTTGATAAACTGGTCATTATGATCAACTTTGTCAAATGCCTTTTGAAGATCTGTGTGCACCGTATATTTATTTTCGTATGCATAACTGACAAAAACAAATAAATTTGAACTGATCAATTTTCTGACCACAAAACCAGGTTTTTGCCTCGAAATACAGGGTGGGCCATTAGTGCGTGGGTGTAAGATTGCGGGTGTATTAAGGTACATTTTTAAAATTCATTTTTGGGGCATGGTATAGGACGTCTAAGGCTACAAGCTAAAAATATTTTCGATGAAATTCCAATTGTTCTACAGGGTGATTTATATCAAAATTTGGTAGTTCCATTTAAAATAATCAAGATGAAATTTTGCAAATTGGCGTAACGATTATATTAAATACAATAAAGGTTTGACTTTGATCGTCTGGCAAATGTAAGTAAATTTCATGTTTAGTAACACTGTAGAGTTAGGGCTTTCTAAATTTTATAATAACTGCGATATTTAATTTTTACTAGACATCTTCTTTTTGAAAAAATAATGAATTGCTGCTTAACGACTCATTTTAGATACCATGTGTGATACATAAAGCCACACTAAAATTGACCGAGGAATCCAAATATGTAATAATATATAGGGGGTTCTAATTAAAAAAACATAACTTTGGTATAAATCAACCTGTAGAATAATTGGAATTTCATCGAAAATATTTTTAGGTTGTAGCCTTAGGCACTATGCCCCAAAAATGAATTGTAAAAATGTACCTTAATAAACCCGCAATCTTCCACCCACGCACTAATGGCGCCCACCCTGTATAGTACACGATTTTTTTGAAAACTATCCCGAGTCGCTACGCTAAATGATAAAATCAATAAAAAATATAAAAGAAAGAAGTAAGCTGTGCATTTGACAGAAAGATTTCCAGTGTAATCACACTGAGGGTATCCAGGATGAAAACGATTTCCGGAAATCTTCCGTTGTCATAGTAACGATTAAAAATAACTTTACGTGATTGGTTAAAGAATGTTGGTGTGAAATTTCCTACATAATTATGTAATTTTAAAAAAATAACTTTGCTGGGGACACACATTATGGATATAGGCCTATAAATTTCAATGTCTACTTGATTACCAGACTTTAAAATAGGTGTAACGTTTTCGAAAACGTTGGATAAATATTATGTTTGTCGAAATTATAATTGTAACATCCTAGACCATAATATGATGGTTGGTTACAACACAAATTAAACACATCTAATTTAATTTAATGTTTCTTTATTCATTTTTAAGTCCAAACTGACAAAACCCCAATCGTGTATTCTGCCGGCTTATCAAGGCAGCTTTTTATGTATATAAAGAATTACACCGTGGCCCAAACAAACCGGCTTACAAAATAAATTAATATATATCACATTTCCCCCTTAAAAAAAGTTTATCAATAACAATGGTATTATTAAAGAAAAAAAAAGCAATCATACACTAAACGTTCTGGAGGTTTGACCATTCTCTTTGGCCTATTAGTTAAATTTTGCTCAAGGTCAATGTCAGCAATTGATGCATTATCTTTATTAATATCGTCAGTATAAATTAATTCCTTGGTAACGTCATTTAAATCCGCTATTTTTATAATCAGCATTTTCAGATTTTAAATCACTATTCTCAAAAATTTCTGAATTCGCAATATTGTATGTTTTAATCTGATTTAAATGACGTTTCCATTTCATATTAAGTTCAGGGATGACAATATAGGTGGATTTCCCGATTTTCTTAAAAATAACACCTTTAATCTATAATTTGGAATTCACTCTTCGGTAATCCCGCACTATAACACTTTCACCAGGAACAAAGCAAATATTACGTTTACCTCCATGATACAATTTCTGCCTTTCTTGAGCTTTTGAGACACGATCTTTCAACTCATTTTCAATATTAGTATCAGGTAACAAAATATTGAAACGTGTACGAAGTTCGCGACCCAAAAACAATTTTGCAGGAGTTTCATTGGTAGTACAGTGCTTAGTTGACCGGTAATCAAACAAAAAATTGTTCAGAACAAAATTTAAAATATTTAAAATAGGATTTTTGCCAAGTCCCTTTTTCAATGCACATTTTGTTGTTTTGACAGCATTCTTTGCTGCGCCATTCGCTGAAGGATGGTAAGCTGGACTAGTGATGTGCATAATATTGTTCTTGGTTAAAAAATCCTTAAATTTATAAGAGCAAAAAGACGCACCGTTATCGGTAACAATTTTTTGGGGTAAACCGAAACATGAGAAACAGGTACGCAAAACATCAATAGCCATCTTAGATGTAATCGATCATCGATGTCATTGGAAAGACTTTAATCCATTTGCTATGTGCGTCTAAAATAATCAAAAAGTATTTGTTTATAAATGGTCCCATAAAGTCTAAATGCAGTCTATGCCACGGCTGGTCAGGCCAACACCACGTATTTATTATTGACTTATCTGGGTTTTTTTTGTACAGTAAACAATTTTGACACGTTTTACACATCTCTTTAATATCTTTTCCAATTCTAGGCCAAGTATCAACACGTAATGAAGCAAATTTGAAATTTTTTTGCACGGTTGAATAGAGAATAGAACCCCCTTTCAAATGAGCTATCACTCACCACCCCATGCCATTTAAATTTTTCAAAAGGGTTGCTCCCCTCCAGTAAGGCGATTTTCCTAACAAGCCTCCAGTAACGAGTTAGTTAGGGGGGGTAAGACTTATGATGCTCACTGTATGATAGCGGCTTATCAATCACCCGAGTAAATTTTTTAAGGAAAAGATAGTTATTGAATTTACACAGGCCAAAAATGACTCCCAAAGCTTCCTTTTCTAGAGTACAGTATTTTTGTTCCGTCTCTGAAAGAGTTCGCGATGTATAATATGGAATAACTTTCCGAATTATCTGGCATTATATGAAAAATTAGTGCCCCTACCTCATAATCACATCTAATTTCATATGATGTTTCTTTATTCATATTTAAGTCTCAACTGACAAAACCCCAATCGTGTATTCTGCCGGCTTATCAAGGCAGCTTTTTATGTATAAAAAGAATTACACCGTGGCCCAAACAAACGGGCTTACAAAATAAATTAATATATATCACAATAATATTAAAGATTGTATTAAAAGTTGTCAATCGTAACGTATGGTAGAATTCTATATATTCCCGGTGTAGCTTTACAATAATTATTCATTGATTCCTATTTATGCAAATTTAATTATTATTTCATACATTTAAGACGAACCTCGTGTTTCAGTAGTGCCACCTAGTGGCGAAACTTTACCTATTAATCCTCATTATTCGAAACAGTAAAAGATTTTTAGCAAATGTTGAATTACTTTTTTATTTTTTAAAAAACCAAACCATTGTAATGTTCAGGATAACGTTTTTTAAAAATACGACCCGTTTGACTAATTTTCATTTTAATCGAGTGAAGGCCGGGATTGATAAATGAATACGAATCGAAAAAGTGCTTTTCCACCTTGTGACTAATAACGAAATGATCTCTACGAGTGAGTTATAAGGGGGCAATTGAATGGGTATGGGTAACCTCGAAATAGAGTTCTATGTTTAGAAGGAAGCCGAAGCCGTAGATTTAAATGAAATCTTATTTATACCTACCGCTAGTGTGAAAAACATTAAACTTAAGAAAAGACGAAGTCAGAAAATCGGGAGATTGCTCTTTTGATCCACTTTTACTTACCGATTTAAAATAAAATCCCTTACCGAAATATGACTAAAATTAAATGTACTTGTTTGTTATATATAAAAGTAAGATTTTAAAAGAAATTAATAGGTCAAGAAGGTTATTCAACTCCTCAAATGTGATCGTATGAGAAAGGAAACACACAATCGGTATCACAAAATATTATTTTTTTAAAAAAACGGGAACAAAATTCAGGCAACCGGTTTCGGCATAAAGGACATCAGGCCTTTTTATAATAATATTTATTTCCTACAAAAGATTTACAATTTATACCTAATCATATCGATACCTTTTTGCCAGACTATCGTAAGGGCCATTTGAACAAATGTCGCTTACGTTACTCTGACAAAAAGGTATCGATATATTGTGGAAATAAATAGTTGTACACTAAAATGAAAGTACCTTGATTCGTGCGTGGACTAGTAACTATTTATTAAACGCTTTCAAAAAAAAAAAAAGAAATGAACTTTGTATCTTTCTTAGTTAACGAGCTATTTACAATTTTTTAACTGAATTTCTAGAGCAATTCGTCCGTCCTAGACTTAACATATCAACAAAACTAAGAGTAGGTCAGGAGTTATTGTACCAAAAACGCATACAAAAATCAGTGGTATGCCTAGGGCTGTGCTTGAGCCGCCCCTGCAAAAACTACTTCTTTTATTTATATTTTTGTAAAAAAGGTATTTATAATATTGGATTGGCCCCATAAAAATGGTGTGTCACCCGTCCTCATGGGTTCACAATGCCACTGATAAAAATACACGTTAGTTGGGAAATGTATTTATTAAATTTAATAGTAAATAAAAAAGTTATTTTGTTAATTAAACAATTAACAAAAAATTAACAATTAAAATAAACATTTGGTAATAATTATTATACATATTTTATAAACTATTTGATTTAGTAAATATTCAACATGTCTTCCTCCTTCTTGAATACAGTCACTGGCCCCTGTCGTACGCCTCTGATGGTAGCCAGAAACGTTTATTTAACATAATGTAGTAAGGTGTATAGTATTTATGACAATAATACGTCAAATAGTTTAAAGTACTGGACAGAAATAATTTTTTAATTTTTAAACAAAACTCAGAATGGAGACACATTTTATCTAGGTGATGTGGGTTAAATCTTCATAATTTGAGTTCAGGATTCTATAGTTGAAATATTTTCATGTAGTAATAAATCACCCTGTATATGTAATCTTAGTTTTTCTACTAGTGTTTTAGTGTAAATATCCTACGGTAAGTAGCTGTTAATTTCCACATGAATTTGCATTTTTTGTGTGGCCTTTAAATTTATTTATATTGAAATCAGAGTGTATACTTTTATTGGTATAAATGTATTTTTTTTGTTTCAAAATTTATAATGAGTGTCATTTCATGATTTTATGTAATTTATATCTGCTTTTTTAATTTCATTCCAAGTACTTCCACTGTACTGGATGGCAGTGTCATCTGCGAATAATGAATCCATTTATTTACATATAAAACAGTATCGGACCAAGCATAGTGCCTTGTGTAACACCATAAGTTATTATAGATGGTTTACTTATAACTGCATATATTTTCGATTGAATAAGTATAATTTTAAAACTTCTAATGATACATCTCTAATTTCAAAGCTGCCAAGAATATTAATTAATGTTTTGTGATCAACTGTGTCAAATAATTGACCTAAATCTAAAAATACACACATAATAGCTTTATTTGATTTAATTTGGTTATAAATATTATTTTTTAAGAAGTTTATTGCATCTTCTGTAGAAATTTCTTTATTTATTTTTGTTAGATATTACATTATATTTACATAAATATGTAACTATGTAACTAATCGCTACAAAATACAACAGTACCCATCGAATTTTTATTTTTCCTATTACAGGTTTAATCTATTGGTATTGTACAATGCCGTTCGCAGTTGTACCAAAAATAAAATATGAATAACGAAAGCTTCTTTATTTCCATTTTAGAAATATTTATTTACTGACTTTCACAAAATTACAAATTGTCAACCTCTTCTAAAGCTACCATTTCGCAAGCCGAGGCAGACACCGACTTCAAAACGCGCCGCGACAGCAAGGGAGACACTAAACGGTCTCTTCACGTCTGAACCTTACATATTATACCAATAGTTTAATAACTTTTTCTATTTTTAGGTTTAATTAATTCTGATGAACTTGTCGAGGTTAAATGGCTGTTCCACCATGCTCTTTATACTTTCTACAGAAAAAATTTGCTAGACAATACTCCCCCAAGTTAATACTTGTTAGATTTTCTTCTCTCTATCAATGCTCAGAAACATATATAGACAACATCAAATTGGTATTCCGATAAAAGTAAATTAAATATTTCAATTTTATTGAATAAACACTGAGAATTAACATGAAAAATACTCACTGAAAATCTATCATGAATACTAATATTTAATTTGATTAATCTAATTCTTGAATTTGCTGACTGTTGACTAAAAACGAACTTAGGCCTTCATCCTCTGCACTTGCATTTTCGTTGATGTCCGATTTAGTGGTCTCCAAAACAGAATCTTGGTTTCCATTAGTACGTTCATTTGACTTCTCATTACTGTACATTGGTTCATTTAAAGTCAAATCAATTAAAGACTAAGCATTTAGTTTTAACAAAAGTAAGGTTGCTAACTTTAGGAATTTTAATTTCATTAACCAATTTATCTATTAATTGCTTTTTATTTATTAATTCACCATGTGTATTTAAAATTTCTAATATCTTTACTTTTCCTTCAGCATACTTGTCAAGTTTTACCACATAGTCTTCCAATTTTCTGTTAAACTTATTAATGTACCAGTTTATTTTATGATTATGCCTGGAGATTTCTTTTCTACTATTTATTGTTTTAAATTTTATTTTGGTTTAATTTTTCAGTCATTTTTTGTTCTATATGATTTTATTTTGTCCAAATTTAGTTTTCACTCTGTATATATTTTGGGTGGCATTCGGCCCACCCGTTGTACAAAACAACCGAAAATATTTTCACATCATTGAAATTTACAACGATTTTCTACCATAATCCCGTAACACACGTACTTTCTCAAAAACTGTTTCTATTCGATTCGAACTAATTGTCAGTGGCTGTATAGCGTCGGCTAAACGGTAAAGGGCCAGAAACGCTTCTTACGGCATCTGAATGGCCAGGTATATACAGGATAATCCGCTTTCTGGCGTCCGGGACACGATCTAGTAGGCTCATTGTACAAATCATATTTCGTCGACAGGTATTTAGAGATTTCTCACACCTTTATTAATATAGGTAAATCACTGTCGTTGTTTGATTGGGTGGGAATTTTGTGTTTGGCCTTGCTGAAAATATAAAAATATTGACGATACCGTTAAGAATAAAGAATATATAATAGCTGTTTATGTATAGTTCAAGAAATCGATATAGTTTGAGATTTTAATCCTTGAAGCCATATTTTGATATTATATTTTGAGGTGGTGAAATATCATAATATACTGAATAATAATTTTACAATGTCAGGTTTGGTTATAGATTTTTTTTTTTTCAAATACAATTTACACTCTATTTTCGAAAGAATAATAAATATACAGGGCGTTTCATTGCGAAGTGTCCATACATTAAATTAGACAATTTCAAAAAACTTATATTTTGTTGGGTGTAACCCCCTTCCTAACTGAGATACAGAGTGTTTTATTAATTTTGGTAATTTTTTCTCGATTCGTAATTTACGAACCACCCTATATCTTTTTTTCATATTTCACATAGGAACTTCCTTAAAGGTATTCAAGCGACTAATGTGTTTATAAGATAAAAATCCAAATAAAAGAAATTTAATTATTTAACATATTACAGCATATGGATGGTAAGATAATAAAGTTTATATGTTTCTCTATCGATTTAATAATTTTTTTTCAGGAAAATATTTAATTGTATTCGATTTGAATAATTTTAACCCAGCCTTCTCAAACCCTGGTTTTTGAAGTAGATATAATTTAATTAATTGGCACATTTAAAGCATGCAAGTCAAAAACGAGAAATAATATCAACTTGAAAATTTTAAGCAAACATCAAGCTCTGTAAAGGGACAAAACCTATTGATATTTAACCAATTTGATTAAAAATAAGGGGTTAAGATGGGTTAAAATTAAAAAAAATTGTGTTCATAATTTGTAATGACATTTTTAAAAAAATAAATTTTTTTATTAATTTATTTATTAAATGATTGAAAATAATATAAAATATGCAATTGTTTTTAAAACGTAACACAGAAAATGAAAATGGACTAAATATTTGGCATTGATTTGAATATTTATTTTGAAAGAGTAAAACCAAATTTGGTAGATTTTCACACTTTTATTTTAAAAATAAAAATTAAAAAAAAAAACACTAACATGATATATGTTTCGAAGTACAACTTCTTTTTCAAATGTGACTATTTACAATTCGGTATCCAATATATATACGAAATAATTTAACAAAACAAAGTACTTAAGAAAACATCAATAACATTACAAAATAAACTAACTATTTAAAGTAAATAAAGGTACTTAGGTAATTATAATATCCATCAAATAACAATAAGATAGCCCATTACCGGGATTATCTCACAGAAAACTGGAAAAGAGATTTAATAAGGGTGAATTATTAATATCTAATTGATCATTTAGTAAGTTATCTGAATTTTTAAATCTATTTATTTCAAGTGTTTCTAAATGTTTTAATTTAAGGCTCTTATTTTCTACATGTAAAATTTCAAAGTTTTCTGTAAAAGAATGATTTTCAGCTAAAATATGATTTGAGTAAGTAGAATTATTTTTGTTTTTTGTATAGCTATTATAATGTTCGGAATAGCGTTTTTTTGAAAGTACGGCCTGTTTGACCAATATACAATTTTGGACAACTACCACAATTTAATTTATATACCCCGATTTATTATTAGGATTAATTTTACCCTTATTGTTTTTAATATACTTCCCAAGCGTATTATTGGTTTTAAAAGCTACGTTAATATTTTGGTTTTTTAAATATGATGATACCTTTTCACTAGGAGCTCCTATATATGTAAGACTCTTATATCTGCAATTTGGATCTTTAATTATGGGATAAACTTGTTGAATAGCCTGTTTAAAAAGTTTTTTCTCTAAAATGTTGTCTACTAACTTTGAATTAAAATTATTATTTACTGCGATTTGTTTAATGATATTTAATTCTTTTGTGAAGTTCTCTTTGGTAAGGGGAATATTAACTAATCTATGGATCATACTGTTGTATGCTGCCAGCTTTTGTTTGTATGGATGAGATGAACTATTATTTATTGTAATATCCGTATGTGATGGCTTATGAAATATCCCAAAACTATGGCCTTTATTATTTTTAATAATATTTAAGTCTAAAAAATTAATTGAATTATCCTTCTCTGTTTCCATAGTAAATTTAATATTAGGGTGTATAGTATTGATAAAAACTAATAAAGAATTTAACTGTCTACTAGTACCAGTAAAAGCAGTCAATATATCATCAACATATCTATGCCAATACAGACAATGTTTACTTAAATTATTGCTATGAATTTTATTTTCTATATTATCCATAAATATTTCTGCAAGCAACGGGCTTAATGGGTTCCCCATAATAAGTCCTTCATTTGCTGAGTAGATGTTATTTTGAAATTGAAAATAATTTTGCTTTAGGCAAATGTTTAACAAATTTAGGATTTCTTCTTTGATTATAATATTGACTTGATTACGATCTAATAAGTTTTCTACTAGCTTAACTGTTTCTTTAGGAGGTATACTAGGAAATAAGTTTGTTACATCGAACGATACTAATTTTGTGTTACTAGGTAATTTAATGTTTTTTAATTTTTCTGTTAATTCATAAGAATTTTTTATACTATACTTTGAATTGAATTTGCAGTTTTCTTGTATAAGTTTAATTAATGTGTGTGAAAGTTTAACTGATGGAGCCGTGACAAATGACACAACTGGTCTAATAGAATAGATCTCTTTGTGTAATTTTATTAAAGAATAAAGTTGTGGTGGTTGAGGGTTCATTTGTATTAGTTTGAATTTTTTTTTTTTTTTTTTCTAGAATCAAAAATTGCTGTTGAAATCTGAATATTACGTTTTAGTTCTTTTTGATATTTATCTATTGGATCAAATTTGAGTATGCTATAATTATTGCTTGCTTGTAAAAATGAAAGAGTTTTGTCAATATAATCTATATTATTAATAGCAATTACTGTATTTCCCTTATCGGCACGAGTGAAAATGATATCATCCTGTTTTGTTTTATCCTTTATAGTTTTAATTAACTTACTGTTTTGATTTGAATTGTTATTACGTAAAAATTGTGTTTTAATTATATTTGCAGTATGATATTTGTGAGACAAAGTATTATATGAATCTTTTAAAGCAATTTCTGTTTCTATTCCCAAAATTTCTAAGTTCGAAGTATTTATCTTAGGTTCGATGTTGTGTTTAAACCCTTTTTCTATTAGAGATTGTTCTGGATCAGAGAAATTTGTGGTGGTTAAGTTAACAAATCTTTTAAAAAATGTATGATCCGATATTTTATTTGTGTTCTGTTCTGATTTTTGTTTAGTTATTATGGATTTTTTAAAAATATTTATGTTTGTCATGATCATAAAACGCTGTAGTAAAATGACAGATGAGTGCAATACATTTTTTATTGCACTACCAGAGCCGCCACTGCAAAAAAGTATAAAATATCAAATCGCTTTAAATAAAAGGAATCCAAATAAAACGGATTTTTTATGAACTGTGGTTAAAGTTTAATTTTTTAAACAGCTTTTAAGCAAATAATTATATTTTTTAGGCGACCGTTTAAAAAATTACACTTTACGGATTTGTTAACATCCCTGAAGAGTCAGTTTATTGGCCGCACATTTACTTTACGGCCTTATTTACTTTACGATCGCTTTAAAGTGTCACTTTTTTGGTCACATTTACTTTATGGCTGTTTTTTAAGCTGCATTTACGCCTCCTTTTAGAAATAAGAATTTAAAAGCAACATTGGCACTACTTGATGAGACAGTCGCCTAAAAAATGTTGCGTTCACCTCAGCCATATGATCTTTTTTGACTTAACCAAAAGTTGCTTGACCTAATTTTTGATTCAGCCAAAACAGATCAACTTTACGGTCTTAGTACACAAATAACAATTGTCTTAAGCGCTTATCCAAATAAATTGATTAATTATTTTTTTTTTTTTTTTATTTTGGAATGAGATTTTTTCGTTATAAACCTTATCGACCGCCCTCGTAGATTTTCGTAGATATTTTCGCCGATATTTATGTAGATTCTAGATTTTAAACAAAAACAAGCGGTCCGTGGTTTTTTTTTCTCACGACAATTAAATCGAGTGTGATCCGGTGGCCCGGTGTAAACAAAACACCGCATCGCGACCGTTCTAGAATAGATGGAAGAGACGAAACGAAATTTCATAACCCAGCGCCGAGATGAGACGGTGGTCACGTTCAAATCCCAAAGAAAATATTTGGCCGGCGTATTAGTACGAGAGCCGAGAGAAGAGCGCCTTTAAAAAACCGAAAAAAATATATTTGTTTAAAATGATCAGCGTGGGAACTAAAGTGAGGTGTGTTCGACAATATCTATTCTGTCTGGTTATCTCCGCTTCTGTTTCCTTATTTCTTACGAGGGGCTAATCCCTGTATAGCTGGTTGGTGACAAGTTACTATATTTACCTGACTGTGTAACACTTAGGCCCGTTATTTTTACCTACAGACAAAGTAACTTATGCTGAAGAGTAAATGTTGTTTGGAAAATCCAACAAACATTGAAGTTGTGGCAAGTCGTTGGCCTTTTAACGAATGTGATGGAAAAGTAACTTGAAACGGTAAAATGGTTATGGCCCTTTGGAAATTTGTAATTAACTGCTCTTTTACTTTAATTATTCGTTGGGCCGTTAATGGCTTTTTAACAGTTTTACACATGCAACTTTAAAATTGTTATGGCCCTTTAGAAATTTGTACTTAACTGCCCTTTAACTTTAATTATTCAATGGCTATTGATACCTTTTCAATCGTATATCAGATGCAACTGTAAAATTGTTATGGCCCTTTTGAAATTTGTACTTAACTGCCCTTTAACTTTAATTATTCAATGGGCTATTGATACCTTTTCAATCGTATATCAGATGCAACTGTAAAATTGTTATCGCCCTTTTGAAATTTGTAATTAAATGCGATTTACCTGAAATTATGCGATGGGCCGTTGATTTATTTTTAATTTTCAAAATTAAAATTGAATATTGACGGCCTGACAACTCAACTTTTAAAGGACGTACCTTCCCTATTGCTGCCTTGCCAAGTCTGGTGACCTTCAAAACTTTATGAGAAGTCAATGGTTCCAATTCTGATAACTATAAACTGCACATGAGCAGTGTGCTCTGCTTTGACACACCTTCACATCACTAATTCAAATGGTTTGGTCCATCTAAGCCTTCTGATTAGGTATCGGTTGTACAGGAACTGTAGAACTTCAATATTGATGTGATCATGCAGTCTTTTTCCATATTTTTTTGTTCTGGAAACGTTGTAATATATTTTTGTTAGTTTTACTGGCACACCCCCAGGGCTGTATGCTATAAGTGCATACTGGCTTCAGTACTTGTTTATATATTAAAAGTTTATTTTCGATCAAAGGTTTTAATTTTTTATTCATCAACCAGTATAATGTTTTTCTTTATGTGTTATTTCCACTTTAATTTAATATCTGTTCACCTAAGTATTTTGCCGAATTAGAATATGGTATTCTAGTATTATTTAATGTCACTGGTAGGTATTCTACTAATCTTTTATTAGTGAAGTTAACCTGAACTGTTTTAGTTTTGTTGAGCTTAATGCGCCATCTTTTTGTCCACTCATAGATTTTATTAGTTAGATGTTGAAGTTTTCTGGTCGAATCTTCTATGGTTTTACCGATGGCAAGTATGGCCGTGTGTCGGCAAATGTGGCTACTTTCACATTTTGCGTTTGTGGTATGTCGGAGGTAAACAACAGGTAAAGAACTGGTCCCAGAACACTTCCTTGAGGTACACCTGCTTTGGTTTTTTTTAAGCTTGGAATATTTTTCTTGTTTTACTCGGAAGATTCTATCAGTCAAGTAAGATTTTAAGATGTCACAATATTGCCTAGGTAGAAGTTTATTTATTTTATATTCAAGGCTCTCTAACCATACTTTATCGAAAGCCTGAGCTACATCTAGAAAGAGTGAGGCGCAGATCTTCTTTTCTTCCAGTGTTTTCTCTATTTCATTCGTTATTCTGTGGACTTGGTCACTAGTAGAATGCTTGTTCCTAAATCGAAATTGGTGGTCAGGTATTATATTTTTACTGTCTATCAGTGGTTTCAATCTTTTTAATAAAAGTTTTTCGAAAAGTTTAGATAGCACTGGTAACAAGGATGTAGGTTTATAGGACTTTACTTAATTTGGTGGTTTTCCAGGTTTGGGTATCATTATAATTTCAGCGATTTTCCAGATGCTAGGTACATGCTCTAATCGAAATAGAGCGTTTATTATATTAGTAAGTTTAACTACAGTTTTTCTTGAAAATTGTTTTAGCATTTCACCTGTAATTAGATCATACCCGGGTGCTTTCTTAAAATTGATCTTTTCTTTGATTTCCTTAGCTACCTCTTTAGGCGATACCCTAGGAATTTCTACTGTTTGTGTTCTCTTGTTTTAATAAATCGAGTCCTCGTTCTTCATTCGGTTGAAAAATGTTTTAGAGATAATCTGCAAAGATGTCTGCTTTTTGTTTATTTGATCTTGCCCAGTTTCCGTTGTCTTCTTTTATTGGACGTTTAAGTTTCTCAGTCGCTTTCCACAGAGAGTAATCAGTATTTTTATCGTTCGTCAATTTTCTGAAATATGTGATTTGCCATTTTTTTCCTGCCTTTCTCTTCTTATTTATAAGTTCTTTTATTTCTCTAGATTATGAATTAACTACGTTTTTTTTTATAATTTCTGGGGTATTGTTCCAAGAAGATGATTGCTGTATGTCAATGACAAATAGTTCGATTTTATTACATATTTCAGTTTTAAAACTTACCCACTCTGTCTTTTTATTACACAACGTGAGTCTAATTCCTTTTTGGGTTATATTTTCGCTTAGTATCATTATCCCCAGGGAATGATATGAGTCTAAGTCAAAGGTTTCTTTTATTTTAATAAAGTTTCCGGGTATTTTTCTAGTAATGCAGAAGTCCAGTAAGTCAGGTATTTTATTTCTGTCGGTTCACCAATAGGTTAGTTTTCCTGTTGACTAGTAGTCACACCCAATTTCACTTGCAGTTGCATGCAATTCCCTACCTTTGTTGGTTGTTAATCTCGAGCCCCAGATGATATTTTTGGCCAAGATAAAATGTTTTCCCATTTGGCGTAAGAGTTCCATGTAATTTTCTTTTTTCAAATTATGTCGTGGTGGGATATCTACTGCTCCGACTACGAAACTTTATTTATTCGTTTTTATGTTAACTGCTGTTACCTGGATTTCTACTGTTCCTATTTTGTTCTCGTCATAATGGTTAATACTTTCTTTTGTTATTATGGCGCTTCCACCTCTAGAGGTATCCGAGAGATGTCCGGAGTTCCGGACTTTGTATCCTTTAAATTGTATATAGCTTTGTTTTGTTAAATGCGTTTCAGCCCCTGAATCCGACTGAGCTACTTGGGTAAGGAAAGGGACGGCTATTATTATTATTATTTGCCGTGGCACCATTTGACTTACAGGTGAGGAAAACCCGGAAAACCCCGCCCACCATCATGTTTAATAGGTTCACATATGAGCACGGGCAAGTTGAATATGTTCATTTACATACACCAGATTGGTCCATGATGTCTATTTTGTCTTTGTTTTTCATTATTAAACTCAATCAGTAATTTATCATAGGAGAGAAAGGTCGAATCAGGATTTTCGAGTAAAAGATACTTTAAAATTCCTTGTATATACAAGATAAATTTATTACATCCCTCTTACAAAATCTTCTAAATATTATCTAAAACCGGACATAATAAAAGTAATAATTTTTATAATTTAAAAATCCACCTATCGACAGCATCCGTCCCCTATAAAACTGTTATCACGAGCAATAAAACTTTCCTGAAAACCTATTACGATTTTTCGTTTCATATTATATGTTCGTAGTGTTTTTTGTCTATTTCATGACGAAATAAAAACGTTGAAAAGGTTCAGAATCCTCATAATTCTCCAGTTGATGTTGTTGAAAAAAGTTACATAATCGTCTTTCTTTGTCGTATTACTTCCCTTTTTAATTATCTAAGTTATAGTCCGGTGTTGCCGGATATACAAAGCGAAAAGCCAGAAATGCTATATGCAAAGACTTCGACATACTAAAGAATACCTACCTGCACAGAGAAAGTTAGATGACTGCGTTCGGTTCTAGTGGACTATCTTGACGTGAACCTGTTCAGTTAATAGAACTCATAAACTCATAAACTATAATAAGACTGATCTAACATTGAAAAGTAACGTTAACTACAACATACTTGTACATATCAAGTATGAATATTTTTCATGACTTGTAGTTATGTCAAAAATAGTTATGTACTAAATGATGACTGACTATTGAACAAATAAAACAGAGAAATTAAAATATTTAAGTATGTTACCTTTAAATGGCCTGGAAATAAAAACACTGCAACCAAAATAATATTAAATAGAATAAAAAATGAAGAAACTGAAGATTATTAAAAAAAAGAAGATGAAGAAGTAGAAAAAATCAAAATGAGATAACAAAATTTGGAATAAAAATAAATAAACCTAAAAGATCCTTGACTATGATTTAACAAATGATGATGAAATTGTGCTTTTAACATATATGAAGAAGCCCTTAAGGGTTTAGATAAAGCTAAGTGGATGGAAGTAATTCAAGATGAAAAAGATTCATTAAAAAGAAGTGAAACTGGTAATGTAGGCATTGAAAAGTCCAGTGAAGAAAAATTTTGACTAAATAATGGGTTTTAGAATCGAGGACAGTGGAAAGTACAAAACTAAGCTATATTTAAGAGGATTTCAACAACAAAAAGGTATAGACCATGAAGAAGTTTTTAGTCCAGTGGTAAATATCAGTTCGCTAAAAATACTTCTAGCATTATCAGCTTAAAAGAACTAAATTTTTTAAAAATTCGACAGAGAAACAGCATTCTTATATGACACTCTAATGCATATGTGGGCAACCCCCGGCCCCCAGGCCGGATCTGGCTCTCCATCAGCTTCAATCCAGCCCGCGAGAGATTCAGAGTTAGCACACAGATTATTTGTAAATGTATTAAGCGTACGCAGTGGAACGTCACTGTATTCTTCATCTCATAATGAATAAATCGATAAATAATATTATTAAGCGTACGCAGTGGAACGCCACAGATCGTGCCAGAAATAGTCGTTAGAAAAAAACAAACAGATAAACATTCGGGAAGCCGCCCGATGCGTACGATCGAGAGTATTCTAGTTGCTTATTGGGGGTAATATATAAACCACTCAACGCACGCACCTCATTACTTCTTAACAACTGATAAAGTTCGCATCGCATATTAACGTACGACCATCGAGAGAACGATGCGGGAAATATTCAACCAAAAGCAAATCTGGTTCAAAAAAGCGGAAAGTTTACAGAGAATGTCGTCAATTCCAAGACTGATGAATATTTTTTTTATCTTGCACAGTGGTAAACCTATGTGTTTGTTGTACATTAAAACATGTTCTGTTTTAAAAAAATACAATATGAAGCGGCATTGCTCCAGCAAGCATTTTGCTCAATACAATTCACTCATGTGCCAGTTAAGAAAGGATAAAATTAAAAAACTCATTACCGATTTAGGTAAACAACAACAAATGTTCTATTGACAAAGATCAAATCTAAATAGTCTTATTAAAGCTGGTTTTATAATTAGTTCCAAAATAGCGAAAACATCGAAGTCATTTTCTGAGAGACAGTTTGTTAAAGAGTGCCTAGTAGACGTTGCAGAACTTTTGTGCCCTGAAAAGAAGAAAGAGTTTGAGAAAGTGAGCTTATCGCTACGTAATATTGTTCGACGTATAGATATGATAGCTAGTGATATCAAAAAAACATTGACTGATACATTAGCTGGTTTTCAAGCATTTTCAATTGCTTTGTATGAGAGTAGAGATTTATCTGAAAAAGCCCAGTTAGCTATTTTTATACGAGGTGTTGATGGAGAAGTTGCAGTGACAGGAATCACTGGCTTTACGGCTGCTACAAGGGACCACTACTGGAAAAGATATTTTTGCCGAGGTGCAAAGTACTTTTGAACAATATGGTTTGCAGTTGTGTAAATTAGTTGAAGTGTGCACGGATGCTGCGCCTTTAATAGTCGGTTCACGAAAAGGTTTTATCGGAATTCTGAAGGAAAGAGCAACCGATATGAATGTGCAAGAATGTGATTTAATAATTCTGCATTACATCGTTCACCAGCAAAACTTGTGGTCTATGTCCATTCGATTGAAGAATTTTATGGATGTGGTAGTAAATACCATTAATTTTATTGGATCCCGTGGTTTTAACCATCGCCAGTTTAAAGCATTTTTGGATTAACTTTCTTCAGAAGACGATGATGTGACATATTGTTGCATAGTAAGATGGCTAAGCGAAGGTAAAATCCTAAAAAGATTTTATCAAGTTACATCACATCCCATAAATGCATGAAAAAAGTGTTTGGGACAGTTCGGGTCCAAGCTGTTGACAGATGTGATGAATTGGAACCTCTTTATTGGTCTTTCTTGATCCAAAAACTATCGATAACTCGGACATATTCAACTGTTTGAAGTGATAAATGGCTAGAACAACCACGTCTGTGTTCATTGTAATGAGGTAGGCTTATCTTTGCTCAGCTAGTGTCTGCTTCTTGCTGTCTTGGAGACATGGTTGACATGGTCATTCGTTCTGTTGCTCAACACCTGCTTATCCTTTGTGTTGAACAGTTGATATGAAACACGAATGGTAAGTTTAGCCAATTTCTCTCTGAGGAAGTTAAATAAGACTTGTTTATTGTTGGATTTTGATTAGAATTTCACTAGGTCGACGCCCTGAAATATTATCATCTCGTTTGTTCGGAAGTCTGTAATTTAAGACTGCCATCCTAATATGTATCCCAGACTGCATCTACTCTCATGGTAATAATAATATAATAATAATAATGTTTATTTACAAAAAAAAGCAAAAATACAAATTTATTTTTAAAGAGGATAGATGTAAATAAATAACGATGATCCCGTAAAAACCAATGGTTGTGCACGGGTTGAACTTCTTTATTTGCAACTAATGAATGTTAGTAAGAAATATAATATAATACCTCACTTAAAATATCATATTTTGATCAAAGGTCAATACTTAATTAGTTATATAGTATAAGTATTAGGTATATAGTATTCTAAAGATTGCGGGTACATAGTGCATTCTAGAAAAAGTGGATACATAGTGGCAATATAAGGACGACATGAAAATAAATAAAAAGTATGTACCTATTTGGCATATGATTATTTTGAATCTATCAAATGATGCATATATTTCCTTTCAGTATTAGCAAGGAATTTTTTGAAAACTTTTTTAATGAAAATTGTGGAATTAATTGTTTTAATGTATATTTTATAAATTTCTGGTAGTGAATTAAAAAGCCTTGGTGTCAAGTAAGTGTTAGGCATGATTCCTAAACAAACTGTGGTTTGACAAAATGCTTCTCTACATCAATATATTATTACGAGTTTTATGATTATTATTGATCTATGATTCTCAAGAAAAATAAAAACTAATGTTTTCTACCCGTTTTAAGGAATTTTATGAAGAAGCGGCAAAGTCGCTTCGTCTTTATCTAGTTTCGGTTGCGTCGCGACGTCTAGTAGGACCTAGTGGCGCCACTAGTTAAGCGTGCCGGCGCCCCCATTTTCTGTCAATTTACGGTTTTCTCGATAGATACACTGTCGGAAAATTATCTCAATTGGAAAACAAATATTCGGCGTTGTCGGATCTATGGATTTTCCTCTGTAGAGGGTAATTGAGAAAGTTTTCTTTAAAACATTTTCGCTCATGATGGAAAAAATAATTCCGTGGTTTCGGGGAATAAGGGAATAATTCATTTTTGGGTCAAAAGGAGTTAACTACACTACATTTCTTAATACAACTTTTCGTGTGCTCCTTATGGCCAAACGGGATAAGTGTATCGCTATTGCAACATTATTGTTCTAATGAACTTTTGGAGATATCTTAGTTTTGGAGCTAGGCGTTAGTCCGAGAAAAGATAAGTCAAATTATCTTATTTAGTACAATAATTTTTGCAGCGGGACATTAATCATAATGGGATAAGTTGAGTTGCTCCTTTTGGTACATATTTTCTGGGCTCGTATATTTGTGAAAAACGAGATAAGTATACTTACAAACTACCTGTGAAAATTAAGTTATACACTGAAGAAAAATCAAAAACAATTTGGATGCCACAATCATATCTCATTTAAAATAGACCTTTAGAAAAAATGCTATATTTGAATTTAAACAGTGTCTGCCAACCCTAATCTTGACAGCAGGAGTTACATTATACTTTAGACAGTTATGGACATTCAATCCAGGGGTGGGAAACTGGTATGCGCAGGCCTGGGATCAATCAACCACGTCCGCGTGGCGCTGCAGTCGGGTGGTGGGGTAGGTGGTGGGAGTGTAAATGACAGGTGAATATTGATTTTTGTGGGGGTGTCATGGCGTCTTGGCTTAAACCAAACGTGAACTTTGTTTATTTATATTGGTGACTGTTGTATTCAGTTGTTTTCATTTCCAATTTGCTTAATTGATTTAGTTGACCACTGTTAATAAGCTTGTTTTTCCATTATAAATTTGTGCTTTTTCCGCTGTTATTTTGTGGTTTTTCATAAAGATGCGTAATTATAGAAAATGTGTACCGAATTGCCTTGTTGTGGACAACAAGATGCATTGCCTGCCTCACCCTACGAATTCACCCGATTTATTTGATATTTATGCACTTGCTGTTCGTTGTCCAAGATTTAATAATAAAACAAGACTACAAATTTATTCCACCTTTGTAGTATGTCATAAACATTTTGAAGAGAAGTATAAAGTAGTTGGCTCTCGTTGAGGTCTAACACCTGAAGCATTTCCAACGCTATTCCTACCAGCAGTTCCTGGAAGAGTAGCGGATGGACTTTCCTCAAATAACGTAGAAATTGAATATGTTGATCAAACACCTTCTACTTCAAGTAAAGGTTCGAAGAAGAAGCAGACTAATAATATATGTTGGACTTCTTTTCCAAAAGGAAAGTTAGTAATCTACTCATTTATTTTATACTTATACTGTGTATTTTCTGTTTCATGACATTTGGGGTTGGAAAGCTGTATCGTAGAAGAAGAAGAAGCAGACTAATAATATATGTTGGACTTCTTTTCGAGAAGGAAAGTTAGTACTCTACTTATTTATTTTATACTTATTGCTGTGTTTGAGAATCCACATCAGATGCATTTTTTACATCTCTAGCGTTTTTTTATCCACATACCTATATATAAAACGTTTATTTAGTCAAAAAAACTATTTTTTACATGTCAGTACATCTTCACGTTTAAAATATAAAAAATACATAAATATAGAATCAACATACATTTAAAATGCAATAAAAAATACATAAGATACAGTACACTTACATGTCAACTATACAAAACAATAAAAGAACAAGAAAGAGAAAAAAAACGTCAATAGGTGAACAGGTATTCACGCAGTTTTATTTTAAATATTGCCACATTTGAAGAACATTTAATATCCTCAGGCAAATTATTAAAAGCCTGTACATCTTTAAAAAACACTGAATTTTGTGTACATTTTTCTTATTACCTGTTTAGGTTCATGAACATCCTGATTATAACTTAAAATATTTTGTAAATATACTCGTGAGATTCCTGATTTAATTTTAAATATAAAAAGCAGGGAATAGAATAGCAAATATTTTTTAACAGGCAACCACTGAAGCACATTCAACATGGAATTAATTGGTTCCAATCTCGAACAGCTCAGTATTATCCTCAGACCTCTATTCTGCAATCATTGCAACTCATTCTGGTTGAGCAAATACAGTATAGTGGCACAATAATTAAAATAAGGTAATATTAAAAGTATTATAAATTATTATTTTAGCCCATTTGCCGAGATGTGGAGAACAGCGCCTCAAATAGTTTATTTTAAATCGGACACATCTGTCCCATTACATTTACGTAAACTGAATCACGTGATCAAAGATTTACTACATCTCAGTTGCATCCGATGTGGATTCTTAAACGCGGCATATACTGTGAAATTTGTGTTTCATGACGTTTGGGGTTGCAAAGCTGTATCGTAGATGTTGGACTTATTAAAAAATAAAGTATTCCTCGGACTTATAATTTTTTATTAATACATTTATTTTAATGAGATTGTACTTATACTGTCTTTCTTTTTTCACAGCTGAAGCTCTTCACAAAATGATGGACAGTGTTGTATCCTGGAATATGTAGCAGCCATCCAGCTACTTCATACATAATACAATTTTCATATACATTACATTTTTTAAATATTGGATTTGTATTATATATATTCTGTAATAAATTTATTTTTTGAATATTGTTTTTTTTATCTAAAAACTGTTAGCCAAATTAAGATTTGTTCACACAAACTGCATTTTTGCTTTATTATAGCGATATTCGCTATAATAAAGCAAAAATGCAATTTGTGTGAACAAATCTTAATTTGGCTAACAGTTTTTAATGCGGATAATTTTTACTGTCAAATTTGAATAGCTCCGCGCTTTTCTTCTCTTCTTCTTTTTATTATTTTCTCTTCTTTCATATGGCCTCTTACCAGACAAGGACTTAATTGAAAAAAAAATCAACCACGTCCACCAGGTGCCGCTAAAAACTCTATCATCCTTTTTTAACATGGGAGATACCGTTCTAAGAGTAAGTGTTCTGTGATTCAATCTCACTGTTCACGATTGCGACATCAACCAGGCGTTTTATTATATACGGCTGTGAGAATAGCTAGCTCGCAGGGGTGGTAATCAAGTTGTACAGTTCATCAAATTTCTAGAGGTGTTCGACGCCCAGACAGAGAACGCGCTACGTGTGACTAAGATAACTATTGTACAGTCTGCTAAACAAGTTATTTTAAATAGTTTTTAATATTTTTAGGTAATTAAATTTTAAAAGTGTGGAATAGTTTAGGGATTAAATTGGTCTGATTGGACTTTCTTAGAACGTTTTTAAAAGCAGCTAAAGATAGTATGTAGAATTGAAAATAATTATTATGCCATAAAAGGTGTTTTGGAATTCCTTCAACCTTTTGAAATTGAGTCAGAAAATATAAATTTTATAGGATAGCGGAAAATACCTATAATTTTTTTGTAGGCCTTTGTAAATCGTGGAAATATTTATATTTTATTTCTACCTTATTAAGGAAAATTAACAACGGTTGTTTCTGAAACATTACTAAAATTTTCGAAATTTTGTTTTTCTACAAAATAATAAACTATACTATTTAGAAAAAAATGTATTTCTCTTATAATTTTATAAAAAATAACAGGGGAATATTTACATTTCTTGATCTATTAAACAAAACGATAAATTATCTCGACGAATGACACCATGTTCTAGTACGGAAGCTAGCTTTACATTTTTGTTGGTGGTTTCATGTGTTTCATATCAATTTTTTGTAATTGTAGTTTACACGTACATATACCTCTTAACACTTGTTTGCTTTATTAAAAAAGTGTGTTGTTGTGATTTACGTCGAAATAAGTCAAAAACAACTTGAAACCCCATATAAAATCAAAAAGGAGAAACAGAAAAAAATTGAGCCTGTAAATGAACACAACTCAAAAACAAAAATAGCTATCTAATAATAAAAAAATAAAATTTGATTCTTGCGCAGCTTCATCTATATCATTAACTGTTTTTGGTTTTTTAATGGTTTTTCTTGGCGATGAAAATTTCGATATCTCACGGTTATCGATTCTTTTTTTCTCTCCAGAAATGCGGACGACAGTGTTTTTAGATACTCCTGTGGCTGCAGCAACACGATCATTTACATTTTTAAATGGTATTGAAGGTGAATTAAAGTTTCCTTCTCTTCTCATAAACTCTATAACATTGGCTATTATTTCGCGAGATTGACTGTTAATCACGCGGCCTCTTAATTTGCTATTAAACTCCATACTTAGGTTCTATTAAACTGTAATGAGCAAAAAACACAAACGAAAATAAAAGAAATGTTTTAGCGAAATTTACATCTGACATTTACGTCTGAATGAAATAGTGAAATACTTGATGCGCAGAGTGTACTTTCATTGCGTAAATCCGTCGGGATGCCTGTCAGTAGTGCTTTCTCTGTCTAGCCGTCGAAAGCCTCTAGAAATTTGATGAACTGTATCAGGTTTGAAAAAATTTATTGAGAATCTTCCTCCAGAAGTCGAAACCCTGACTCTGGTACTCAGATAGTTGTTCAGGGCAGAATAAAAATACACACCTGATAATCATGTATTTTACTATTTTAAAAGATAATCCGTCACTTAAAGTGATAAAACACAAATTATGGAGATTAAGCGTTTATAGAAACACAAATATAACTATTTTGCTCATGGTTTTCTACTATTTTATACATTTATATAAAAATAACGATATAGAAAATTTAAAAAATAATAATTTTAATAATTTTTTAGTACCTTTCGCATGTGGCAAAAACGACATAAATTGGCTACTATAGATACCTAATGCCATTGTTCCAAAAAAGAGATAATACAATTTTTTTTAATATTGCTGAATAAAAATTTGGTAAAGTACGTTGAACTGTACTTCAAAAGTTCAACCTAGCACTATAATTTGAAATCTATATTGTCACGTAAAGTTGACTCTGTTCTTTGTTTACTACCTTACCCACGATGTGAAGTCTATCACTGGCCATATAGAGACAAATGCACTGCTTCGAGAAGCTACCAAGGGTCATAGAGAAGGAGTTTCCGGACGTTCTAGAACGCCGACAAACTACTAGTGCAGAGCTGGGGCTTTATATAAATTGCGCGAGTTTCTCGGAAGACATTAAGTTTCACGAAAAGTGTTGGATAGTAAAGTCAAATTGTAATAAATAAATTAGAATTGTGAGTCAAAATAGTGCTTAAGTATTATATAAATTAATTAGGACGTTTAAACTGTTTTTAATAAATAAAATATTTTTAAATTAAGCAATTGTTATATTGGTGCAAGAAGTGGAACTGTAAATAAATAGTGACAAAAATGGCTAAAAAAGTGTGTGATTTAAAAGTGGCTGATTTGAGTAGAGAATTAGAAGATCGTGATCTGGAGACAACAGGGAAAAAAGCAGAGCTGATAACGACTTAAAGAAGCAATGAAAAACGAAAGTTTAGATCCGAAATGGTTTTTATTTTCTGATGATGCGTCTTCTATAATTTTTTCGTTAGAAAGTCAAATGTCAACTATGAAAACCGATATTTCGTCTAACATTACTTCCATAGAAACCAAAGTTTCGTCTGATATGTCTTTTTTGAAAACTGAAATTACTGCTAATGTTTCTTCTTTAATAAATAATATTACTTCCTTAGAAAGAAAAGTTTCATCTGGTATTTATTCCCTAGAAGAAAAGGTGTCCTCTGACATATCTTCTCTAAAAACTGAAATTTCTTCTGATTTGAAAAACAAAATCACTTCTTTAAAAAATTAAATTTCTTCTATGTCTTTACTAAAAAATTTAATCTCTACTGATGTGGAAAACAAGATGTCTTCCGTAGAGAAGAAAATAAAACAGATAGAAAAAAAGATAGAAGAACTGGAACATACAGAACAGACCAAAGACGATGAAATAAAGTATAAGGTGTGGAGTCAAAGTTGAAATTGGAAGGAGCTGTAAACTCTGCTCGTGTTAAAGCCTCAACTTTCGACGGAAAAATGTCATGGACCAACTACCTTAAACAGTTCGAAACAGCTACGAGAGCAAACGTATGATCTGAAAGAGAAAAGACAGTAAATTTGATCACCGCCCTTCGATGAGATGCTTTAGATGTCCTTCAGACTATACCTATAGAAGAGACGGATGACTTTGAATAACTTACAAAGATACTAAACATGCGATAAGGCTACGAACACTGTAACTGCGGTAAACTAGGACATGTACGCAGTTCGTGCAAACGCCCTACGGTCCCAACAAATGAAGATAACACGCCGCAGGAAAACTAGAGACGGCAAAGTAAATGGTAAAAAGTATACACTGTTGGTGGATACTAAAGCAACTAGGACCATTATACAACCAACAACCATAAATAGCCGTAAGAGACTTCTACCAACAAGATTGCAACTGCGGACTGCCACAGGTGAAAGTGCCAACATTCATGGGGAAATCCAGGAATGGAAGTATTGAACTTACATGGATTTCAGTTAAACTTTAAGAACACAGTGATCAAAGTTTGTGCCAAAGAGGTATTCTTACATCCATATGGGGATAGTACCATGCCAGTTGCTGTACAAGAGGATACAGTGGTACCTGGCAGAAGTGAAACCATTCTAGTAGCACGGCTTCAAAAAATCATGGAAGAAGGAACATCTGTCATGGTGGAACCTTGGAACCACGAAGAAGAGGTTGGGCGAGGAATTCTGATCAGCAAGAGGTTGGTCACGACTGCAAAAGAGACTCTAGTTCTTCTTATAAACATTAATGATAATCCAATTATCATCAAGAAGGAGACTAGAATCCCTACTTGTTTTCAGTAACTTCCGTAATTCGTCAGACAACAACTTCTGATAATTCAACCGACAAATTCGAGCAAATGATTGCAGTTGCGGGTCAGTCTCCAAATCAATTAGAGAAAAAGAAGATAAGGGAATTATTTCAAAGATATCGTGATAATTTTGTACCAAAAGGAGGAAAAACAGAAAGAACTTCAAGATCAGTTAACAGCCCCTAGAAAAGTATTGAAACTTCGAGGTGGATCGCGTTCTATTCTATTTGATAACAAAGAACACCTTCCAAAATCTATCCACCTATCATTATGTATTGGAACCACCAGTCTGAGGGAGCACGTACTGGAGTCCAATGTACAGAAACTAGTCATGCCCAAGATAGAGAAATATATAATTTTGGGAGTGAGGATGACCAGGAACTTGTTGGATACGTTGTAGACAGTAGGTAGACTTTTTCATAATTATAATGTATATAAAATATATAAAAAAAACCTTCAGTTTTTTTACTTTTGCCTTCTGCGTTTTACTTTCTTCATATCAAATATTGTATTCTAGATTCAAATTTCAATATATCTTCCACAGTCACCCTCTTATTGTAAATTTCTTTAAATTTTAACTAATTTGTTAACCTTTTTTCAATTTTGTGAATAGTGAGGGTGGCATGATTCATTAATTCCACACAAGCTAACTTGCTTCTGGAGATCAGATTTGATTTGTAAGGGCTTATCCCACACTCACTATTCCCAATACCAGTTTTTTGTCACTTTGTTTGTTTCTTGTAATTTTTAATTTGTTCAAACAATTGTATATATACTATTTTAACTTTTGACTTAAAAGTCTAATTCAGATTTTATAATATATTTTTTTAAATCTTTTTAAATTGTAAGTTTACATCCACAATTTTTGTAGATGAGCACTGATGATGGCAAATAAGCCGAAAGCGCTTTGCATTGATTAATAAAAAAGTTTTGCACGAAATACAAGTTTTTCCTTTTAAATACCATTTTTTATCTATGGATTGAGAAAAAAATATTTTTTAGTTTAGACAAAAAGTAGATTTTTTTACTCCAATAAAGCTGCGAAGTTAATCTGGAATAAAGTATCATAGGCGACTAATTTAGAGCTAATCCACAAAATAAAACTGTGTTTTCAGAGTTGTCAACGGGCATATGATGCTTGACTCTTTTAAAAACTGTACATGCAATGCAAGGTACATTTAATTTCTTAGTGGTCAAAAGGTATAACACACATATTTTCATAAGTAGTCCATTTTTTATCATTTTTCTTAAAGCAATAAAAGAAAATATTAAGATCTATCTGTATATAAAATTTCAACATTCTCGATTTAGAAACAAGAAAATTTAGCATAAAAATGTTAAAATCACATTTTCTCGAAATTAGGATTTTGTGGCCTGGCACTCTTGACATCTAGTGCGACGATATTTATTGTTTATACCATGTATTGTATTATTTTAGTTAGTTGTCAGTTGTCTATTAATAAAAGTGTTAATAATTCTACTCCATATCATTAGAAATAAGACCTTAAGTTTACAATAGAAAAATCCAAGAAACCAACCCGGTTTTGCTCCTACTGATATATTCATTATTTAGCTGTGTAGATGATTTTTGATGATTTTGAACGCTTATAGAGTTATTTTGGTAGAGCCCCTGTAGCGAGACAGGTGGAGTAGAAAAAATCCGAGACGAAGCGGAATTTGAAGCAATGTACGACACCGTAGGAGGCGATTTAGATAGCAAGTCATCGTATGGATGAAACAGTTGTTTAAAAAAAACGGTAGTTGTTTCCGTTTTTCGCTGGTGTGGGTCCGCATCCGGTAGATTTTTAACAAAATCACGAATAATTGGTTCAGGTTCAAAGTAGCCGTCAGAGGCGGCGCTCGAGATATTAAGGTTAGTGCGAATTTTAACCAAAAATAAGGATATTGAACTATTGATAGTAATATGGAAAATCTCCAGGTAGTGAAATTGTATAGGTTAGTTTAATTGTCACCGTAAAATTTTTGAAAATCGTTGCCTAGTTTGAAGTCTAGAAAATCAATTATAAAGAATATTAGGTGAAGAAGATTATCCATTCTCAAGTGTGACAAAATATATTAAAATCAACCAAAAAGTACTCATGGTATTGGTAACAGTAAATTTATTGATACAATTTTAAAACGCTAGTAGTTTCGGCCTCGCAGGTCATCATCAGGCCCAAAACGAAAGAAATTGAACCAGCAAGTGAGGGGGGAAACTACAAAAGGTTAAATAAACCAAATACGACTAAAGATTCCTTGATAAACAATTTTTATTATAATATAAAAAACTTTAGATAGTGAAGGGCGGATGACTGTTATAGTAAAAAGTAAGAAGAGGGGGTCAATTAGAAAAGGGGATGGTGAGGATTTCTGATGTTTTTGTTGATTATTTGGAAATTGAGAATTATTGTTTCAAGGTTATTTTGGATTTTAAACAAGATAAATTAGGATTTATGAAATTATGGTTTAATTGAAAGTTGAAAGTGTTCTAAGCTAGGGCGGCTCCAAGACGAATTTTCGGGGGGGGGGGGGTCATTGCCTTAGATATTCTCTTTTTAGCATATTTTTTAGAGTAAAAGGCTCATAAATCGTAAGAATTTTCTTCTCGGAGGGGGGGCCATGGCCCCCTGGAGCCACGCTTGGTTCTAAGAAGTTGAGAGAGCTTATAAGAAGCTTACAAGAACAACGGTATAAAAATTAATTTTAATTAGAAATTAGTCAGAATCAGAGATGTTCTAAGTCAGGCCTGCACAACATATGGCCCGCGGGCCTCTTGCGACCTGTCATTGTCGTTTTCTTGCACCTTTGTCCCTTTACCAATTTGGCCCGCCTACGTCAAACTATACATTTTTCAGTAACAAAATTGTATATAATAATTGCCGTAATAGATATCGAAATCATATATGTGGTAAACCACAAAAAACTTTACTGAATAAAACTTTGATGTAAGTATTTAAAATAAAACCTAATAAATAATCAAAATTAGATGACACTGATAAACTAGTGATATAAATAATTGGAAAGGAATCTCCTGTTCAAGGAATTGGCATACCCGATTCAATGGAAACTTAAAGTTAAAGACATTACCGAGGACTTTAGTTATTCTATGCCCAATGAAAACGATGATAATGGCACCACAAAAAGCAAGTGCTCGCTTCAACAAAGTTCATGTAGAGGTAAGACTATAAAGTGACTAAAATTATTTCAAAACAAGTCAACCTAGTTTCTAATTCAGATGATTACATATATTATTTTTGTAGGTAAGAAAAGAGTTATCGTTCAGCAACCAGATGATGCTAAGAACATTCAATCTCTTAAAATAAAGAAACTTCAGCTTGAGGTTCGGAAGTTGGAACTGGAAGTTTGGGAAAAAGAATGCTCACTTAATGTTAAACATTTTGTTCATACTATGAATATTGAATCCTCCATTATCAGTGGTTGCGAAACACAACTGGGACAGGTTATAATTGTAAATTCTACTGATTGTGACGAAGGGCAGTTTATTTATGTTAAAGAAAAATAATGATATTTTAATATCTTTAAAAGCATTATAATAAAACGGATTTTACACTTTTATTTATTTTATTACTATAACTGATGAAAGTTTAATAAGAGCTACTTTTCAAATGCTTATTATTTTGCAGAACAAAAAAAATTTTCCACTATGCTGAAAAATAAAATGTTTTCTTTACATTTATAGATATTATTTTAGGCATTCCGAAAGTGATTATAAAAATAATGTAATGTTTCCTCGCCACCTGCTTCTCTAGCTAATTGTTCGCCGTCGTCTACCATATCAATGTTAATATCATTTTCTTTTCTATTATTATACCTCTCAATATCTACTTTTGTTAAATTGCAGAGTACAACGCAACATTTTATTATCTTGCAGGCAAATCTAGGTTTTAATCTTAAATAACTCGCCTTGTACTTTTGTAAGTTCTTAAAAATCTTTGTTGTGCAGGATCTTCTGCATTACGAAGTACAGGTGGTATAAGCCAAGGCTTTAAAGGATAAATTGAATCACCTAACAGTAAGGCATTTGGAAAAGGTCTTTAACCATCTTCCATTCTGATGCTAAGTGTACTTCGCCTCCAAACTCGTGCAACGCTTACGCTACCAGGCCAATTGGCATAATAAAACTTCATTGTTGGACCACATACAAGCATCACGTTCAATCAATGATTACCATGACGATCCACAAAAACAGGCTCATATTGACTTGGAGCATCAATGTTAATTAAAGTCCCGTCCACTGCTCCACACACAAGGGGCATTCCAGCCATTTCACTAAACCCATGAATTACTTCAGCCACATTCACTGGGTGGACAAATTGTTTCAGAACTCGGTCAAAAATTGATATTTTTCGATGATTCAAAGTTCATTACAATGGGAAATCCCATAGATATCGATCCATGTGCCTTGAAGCCCGTTATTTCCTGTCAAGAATATTGAAAAAGGGGTCAAAGTTGCGTTTTCCACTATTTTGGACCACTTTATAGTAATTCATTCATATTTTTTTTCTTTTAATAGTTTTTTTTATCCCATTTTTGTTTTAAATGGGATCTTGAGATGTCTCGAATGATCTCAGAAATTTTTTTTCAGTATCTTCCTGGCGTTTTAAAACAAAATTGATTTGTTTATTTGCATTTTTCATACGTTTTCGGAGTTCTAGAAATCTTTGAAACAAGCAGTAATTAAAAACTCATATTTCATTATATTGTTATTCAATGCATACCATTTTAAAGCTTAGAGTGTCTACTTTTCGAATGTATTTTTTTAAAATGGTGTGCATTGAATAACAATATAATGAAATAATAATAATAATAATAAGATCTTTTTTATCTAAATAAAAATTCTCTAATTTGCATATTGTGGAAGATATTGGCGGGAAACCAGTTTTACGGTCCATTTTGGGCCCTTTCCAGCGCAGCAGAGTTGGTAAAAGTTTTCGCCCTTGAAAGCAACCGTCAACACCTAAGAATTGAGCCACAAAGGAAATCTGGACCGACTTAATGACAGCTTTGCATATTTTCAGGTCTTTAGTTACTGGACTATAATTGCTGTGACAACTCTGTGAACAACTCTGCATACAGTAGCTTTACTAATACCATGCATATCTACAACACCATGGTACTGTGTCCCACTTCCAAGCCAATGTAGTGCACTTATTAATTGCTGCTTGGCTGTAAGCGCATGATTTATTTGAGTATAAGAAGATAAAAGATGTTCTATCCGTTGAAGTATTATATTAAAACTTCCAGTAGGTAACCTAAACCTTTCATTGAATTCGTAGGTTTCTTCTAGATGTACATATGAAATTCTCTCTCTGAAAATTCTCGGTCGTCTAACTACAATTCTAATTTCATCCTCACTTGAATCTGAATCTATAATTTTCAAATAAAATATGTCACATATAATATCAGAACAAATTAAGTAATAATATTATTAGTTATTTATTATTTAAAATTATTTGTTTACTTTAACTATGAAACATACTTCAAATTTTACAAATATAATAAACTAATATTAAGAGTAAGTTTACTAATAACTAATTTTATTACCTAAAAATATTATGAAACTAAAACTAATATTTCTTACTCATAATATTAAACTTTAGCCAATATTATAAAACTAATAAGTTTTATGAAATAGATCCCAGATTAAAAACAAATGCAAATATTTCTCTCGTCATTCTTAAATTCTAACTTGTTGTAATCATTACCTTTATTAATGTCATATAAAAAAACATTGCAATTTTTTTATCTTCTACTAGACAGGGTGTTCCTGAACATCGTGCACATACGGAAGGGGGTAATTCTTTGGCTTATTTCATGACTAAAAGTTCATATAAACATAGGTCCGCAAACGCTTCGTTACCGATCTATAGGGTGTCGAGATTTCAAGATTTTTCTTGTTTTTTTCTTTAGAGCTCCTGCAGTTTTTGAGATATTTAGCTCAAATTTAGAATCTAGATTGCGTTATAGGGCATATATTATTGGGTATGTCAGATGGTTGTTGAATCTACAGGATGATATTCTTTCAGGAGTCATGTTCCTTTTTTTCCTCCTGAACTTTTTTGCTGTGTGCCGCTGGTAAATTCTAAAATACAAAATGAATTTTTTGTTTTGTTTAGAAACTCTGTGACCGTTATCGAGAAAAAATTAGAAACGACTTTTTGTAGAAATGATTTATTTTACAATACAAAAACAATAAAAATAAACTGCATTGCAACAAATTTTGAAAATTACCCCCTCCCACCCTTATTGCATTCCAAATTTGAGGTAAATATCTCAAAAACTGCAGGAGCTCTAAAGAAATTGAAATTTTAACACACTGTAGATCTTTAACGAAGCGTTTGTTTATATGAGGTTTGTTCCAACAACGATCTTGGAACAATACATAAACCAGTCCAAAACTTATTGTTGACAATCTGTCGACGACTAGTAATTGACAAATTGTCAGGTATTGGTCGGGGATTGGAACTCAACTCGGAACTCGATTATGTTGGAACACATTTTTTAAATTCAACAGACGTATTATTACAATAATAAACCACAAAATAAAACGATGTAGACTAAACTTGATTAACAAATACAAATCGGAACTGTCAGAGACAATAGAGACAAATAATATAATTACAATCACGAAATGTTCAGTTTATTGCGGCTTTGCGCATGTCTTGACAATTCGTTCCTATTCAGACCCAGGAACTAATTTGACAGTACACAAATCGGTTTGTGATTAGTTTTGGTTGTGTTGGAACACTACGTTTTTGTACAGTTTTGAGTCTAAGGTTTGTTGGAACACAAACTCTAGACTGCGCAGAATCCGGACAGTACGCAACCTGATTTGGTTTATGTTGGAACAAACCTATGAACTTTTAGTCATGAAATAAGCCAAAGAATTACGCCCTTCCGTATGTGCACCATGTTTAGGAACACCCCGTATATTTTTATTTAATAACATGAAAACCAAAACGTCAAGTAATCAGTAACTTAGGTTTATAGTAGAGGGCATATAATTACTTTTTTAGAGGTCCCAATACAGTGGGTAACGTTGTTCAAATTTACCCAATGATAAATTTTGTAAAAACAACTCTATCTACGACGAAGCGGTGTTATCGCAGTATGCACCGTAAACTTAAGGAGCAACTCCCGCAGAAAGTAAATATTTGATTTAAATAGAAATTTATAAACTCGTTAATTTCGTATTCACCGATTATATAAATACACGTTGCCGGCAAGGTAACAACAATAAATAATTTAAATTAGGCGGCGCCTTCTTGATTCTTACGAACACTACCGGTCTTCTATAGAGATGGAACGGTTACTGTTATTTTTCGTAACTTTTGTGTTGGGAATTTATATATATAAAAAAAAAACAAAAATAGAAGACCAAATTACATACACATGAAGTGCTTCTGTGTGTATTAAATACTTTAATTTTAATTAAGAAATATTTTTCTGTTAAAATTTTAAAATATAATTTTAATTTTATTAGCTAAAAACATCCACACTTTCATTTGGTTAAATGATTGCTAGTATATAATTTTTGTTTTAAAAATGTTAATCTTTAATTCTGAATCCGGATATTTTTTAAATTTTGTATCCAGTATCTTGTATCTGGGCCCTTTTTTGGTATTCAGATAACTTTAAATTATTTCGAAAATAATTCCGGTATACCTACCAGATAGTCCATTGGACGTCCAAATTTTGTACAAATAAAGTCCTGGATATCTATAAACTTTACATAGATGTCCATCGGACATCCTTTTTCCGTTATTTTACTAGATACGAGTATATCCGTTCAGGAAGTCCAATAGAAGTAAAAAAAAAATGTATATGATAGACCCTATTTAAAGACAAAAAGGATAATATTCTAGCTATGTCTATTAATAGAGCCATAACCACATACAAATTTGAAAGAAGTGTTCATATTTAAATACCAGCCTGAGAATTCTGGAAACAGGGACCTCCCGTACAGACTGAACTCGTCTGATACACAGACAGTTCAAAAACCAAAAAAGGGGCCGGTGCTGGAATCTATGGACCAAGTCGAAAACAACGATTTTGTCGAGTTTAGGAAAATATGCAACAGTGTTCCAGGCTGAACTAACTGAACTAAACTGAACTATGCAAGAGAAATACTAAATCAGTATCAAGCAAAATTATTACCTTATACTCTTATAGCCAAGCAGCTCTAAAGGCAATTCTCTCACCAGAAATCACGACTGGTGAAATACTATCTAGAATACCTGACAGAGCTAAGTAATCAAAACAAGGTGACCCTAGCCTGGGTGCCAGACCATGAAGGATATCAGGGCAACGAAAAGGCCGACGAATTAGCCCGAGAAGGCTCAGATAAGGCCATGACAGACCCCGAACTCTTCTGTGGCATCAAACAATGTATGCCAAAAGATTCTCAGGAATGGTGGAACAACTATTCAAGACTGAGACAGGCCGAACAGTTCATCAAGGAACCATCGGCCAAGTTCATGAAAGACCTACTTGATCAAAAGCGTCAAATCGTTAGAATAACAGTAGGTCTTCTTACCGGACACTGTCGCCTAAAAAGGCACATGAGTGACATCAATCCAGCAGAAGAAGCAACTTTGTGCAGGTTCTGTGAAGAAGAAGAGAAAACAACATTTCTCGTGAAATGAGGTTTCTAACATTGGGCGACGAAAAGCCAAATGCATGCAACTACATGCGGGAGTTACTGTCAAAGGTACTAAGTCTAATAAAAAAGACCAAGCTAGACGTCATACTCTAAAACAAACGGAGTTCCACAATAATATCGCGGTGGACAAAGACAAACAACATCCAACTCCCAATCTAATCCATTTGATTTTACTAGAAATTTTGATTGTCTTATAATAAGATACAATTTTTTTATAACACATATTAGACAAATATATTAAAATTTTATAATTTTTAAATTTCCTTTGTATTAAAATAAATCAATTATGTATAAAGTAAAAGGCCACTCAGGCCACACGCAAAGGAGGAAAGAAAAAAGAAGTAGTAGAAGCAGTTACATTTAATTTTATTTATTTATCGTTCATGTACACGAGTTCGAGTTTTAAAAGTGTGTTAACTATAGAGTTTGTTATCTTGTACGAAAATAAGTATAATTTAACATCAAGTTATTTAAAATGCCGTAAATTAAAATACATAGGTTGGCAAATCGTTTGTTTTAACATGACCTAATCAAACAATTATTTACAGAAGTGAAATATTATGTCAAATTTCAAACTGCTTACAAATTAACTCATTATTATTTTTATCATTATCAAATGTAAATATTTTGTTTTAAGAACACCTCGAAAAAATTACTGTTGCACATAGGTAATACAAATGTTAAGGAAGTTCGAAATTCTTGTTTTAATTAATAATAAATATTTTAAACTTTATATTTTCTATAACATTCAAGCAATCCCTTTCTTTTAGACCTGTTGTCAAATAATATATGCGAGAAGATGGCCTTATTTAGAGCAAAAATGTTGCAAATTCGAAATGATATCATCACAATTATTATAATTAAATAGAGGTGACCACAAACCAGAATAAAACAATTAAGTTTCCATTAGTACTGCATGATACGTTAGCAGAAGTAAGAGGCTACATAGCAGAGTTAAACTTTTGTTGAATAAAATATTATCGTTTTTTATCGTTATTATCGTTTCTTATCGTTTCTTATCGTTTTTGTCGCTTTTCGTCGCTTTTCGTCGTTTTTCCTTCGTTTTTTATGTTTTTTACGCTTTTTATCGTTTTTATCGTTCTTCACAGTTTTTTTATCGTTTCTTATCGTTTTATTGTTTTTTATCGTATTTTATGTTTGTTTTTCATTTGTATCGTTTTTTATCGTTTTATATAGGATTTTCTTATTGTTTTTTATAGATTTTATCGTTGTTTATCGTTGTTTATCGTTGTTTATCGTTGTTTATCGTTGTTTATCGTTGTTTATCGTTGTTTATCGTTGTTTATCGTTGTTTATCGTTGTTTATCGTTGTTTATCGTTGTTTATCGTTGTTTATCGTTGTTTATCGTTGTTTATCGTTGTTTATCGTTGTTTATCGTTGTTTATCGTTGTTTTTCGTTGTTTATCGTTGTTTATCGTTGTTTATCGTTGTTTATCGTTGTTTATCGTTGTTTATCGTTGTTTATCGTTGTTTATCGTTGTTTATCGTTGTTTATCGTTGTTTATCGTTGTTTATCGTTGTTTATCGTTGTTTATCGTTGTTTATCGTTGTTTATCGTTGTTTATCGTTGTTTATCGTTGTTTATCGTTGTTTATCGTTGTTTATCGTTGTTTATCGTTGTTTATCGTTGTTTATCGTTGTTTATCGTTGTTTATCGTTGTTTATCGTTGTTTATCGTTGTTTATCGTTGTTTATCGTTGTTTATCGTTGTTTATCGTTGTTTATCGTTGTTTATAGGTTTGTACCGTTTTTTATTGTTTTTCATCAATTTTTTTTATCGTTTTTATGGTTTTGCATCGTTTTTTGTTTTTCGTTTTTATCGTTTTTTACGATTTTTTTATGGTTTTTATCGCTTTTTTTATGGTTTTTATCGCTTTTTTTTATAGTTTTTATCGGTTTTTTTTTTTTCGTTTTTTTGTTTATGGTTTTTTATCGCTTTTTTATAGTTTTTATCGTTTTTTTTATCGTTTTTTTTTATCCTTTTTTTTATCGTTTTTATCGTTTTTTATCGTTTTTTATCGTTTTTTATCGTTTTTTTTATCGTTTTTTATCGTTTTTTTTTATCGTTTTTTATCGTTTTTATCGTTTTTATCGTTTTTTATCGTTTTTTATCGTTTTTTATCGTTTTTATCGTTTTTTTATCGTTTTGTAATCGTATTTTTATCGTATTTTTATCGTATTTTTATCGTTTTTTATCGGTTTTTTATCGGTTTTTTATCGGTTTTTTTATCGTTTTTTATCGGTTTTTATCGTTTTTTATCGTTTTTTTATAGTTTTTTTTATCGTTTGATATCTTTTTCTTTGTCTTTTTATGGTTTTATCGTTTTTTATCGTCTTTTTATCGTTTTTTATCTTTTTTTTTTATCGTCTTTTATCGTTTTTTGTTATTATTTTTTATGGTTTGTATCCTTTAAGAAATAATTTATTGAAATTGATTTCATAAGTTATTTCTATTTAATATACACAAATACATATTTTTACTGCTATTACAGATTTAGTAGTTATCAAAACTAGAGGTCACGTGCGAATTTATATAAAAATGATTTTAGGTTGTCATAAGTTCTGACACCCTCACGAAAGAATTCACAATATGATCAGTTCTTTGTTTATATGTAAGTAGAGGAGTAAAGTACATTAGTTAACGCATACATTACCTAAAATATTTTTTAAAGTTTTAAATTATCAGTATTGGTGTTTGTTAAAAGATGTACTTTTATTCCAGTTCCGTTTGACGTATCCCACCTCTATTTTGGCAAAGCGAAATTTCATTTAAAAACTTCTTCTCTGGATCTAATTTGTGTTTCTGACCGTCTCGTACCCATAATGGTGTTTTTTTCCATGGCGAACAACGAGACATAATCGCATAACGTACCTTGCCAAAAACCGTAAAGGTGAAATCGTTATATTTTGGGCAAACCTCCAGGTTTTTTTTCCTGATACCCGATACTTTGATTGGTCTAGCCCGAAAACATGGCATTAAAGTTTAATTAAAAATTATGGAAGCGAACTGGAAAAACCTATCAATTATAGGAAAAATAATAATAGTGTTTGTAGGTACGTTTTTATGGTTATGCGAAAAGTTTTAACTGCTTCTGCCAGCTGTGATTGCAACTCGTTTATATTGCACTAAGAACATAACATTTTCACTTTCCCGGAATATTATTGTGTTCGATTTTTTGTAGAAAATGTAATATCAATTTATTGGGAAAAATTAATTTTATTAATAATAATACTCTTTATAGTTCACCGCAGAAGCTGACTGAGTTTTTGCTGTAGTGCTTACAAATAATTGATGGTGTAATTTGACTTACAGGTGAGAATAACCCCCTAAGAGGGCCTTAAAATTATTACCTATTTTTTTTTATTTTGTTATATTTGCAAAATATTAGTTCATGTATAGAGTTAAATAAATATTGGTAGCAATATTTACGGCAATTTTAATAAACAGTAGTAAAATATACTAAACATTATGGTTTTCCCTCATTTTTATTTGACAATTTATTTGCTATATTTATGGATATTTCTCACATTTTTTCAGTGTATATTGCTTCAAATAAAACTGCTATCATGAAATTAGATAAATCCTGGATAGAGTCTCAATATTCTATAGTTCTGAATCAAATTCTGCAATACCAAAAAAAAAAATACGAATAAAAAATAGTTCGCCCATCAATGTTATGTAAGTAAAACTTTGTGAGCTGTCATTAATTTTATGTAGACAATTTTTGCGACTATACAAGAATTATGATAAACTTTTTTTAAATTAATACCCATTTCATTTAAGTTTTTAACCAACTTCAAAAAAGTAGGAGTTTCTCAATTCGTCGGAATATTTTTACTTTCCTATCTGTATACAGATGTGTGCGTGCGTGCGTGCCTGCCTGCCTGCCTGCGTGCGTGCGGGCGTGCGTGCGTGCGGGCGTGCGTGCGTGCGTGCGTGCGTGCGTTTGATTCTTCAATTATTATAATTAAACAAAAACAAGGCACAATTTTCATTCAATTTCGTCGATAGTGACATCTATGATATATGTCATCTGTTATATCTGAAATCCAACATTTCGTTCAGTAATTATTAATCGTTTTTATCATAAGTGCATTTTGTTTTAACTTATATGTATCCATAAAGTATGGTTGGCAACCCTACTCATGGCGTATAAGTATTAACTTAAAACATTAAGGGTCTATTTGTACTCCCTTATTATTAGTATTATGATTAAGCATTAAACTGGACAAAATATTCAAAAAGGGTTTTTATACTCGTTTTATATTTAGTATTAGTGCTTCTTTTTTAATAATTTTTTTCCTAATAAGATATAATTCTGCAGTCAACAAAATGTTGGTTACTAAAGAAATGTGTAAGAGGCCACTTGTGTTCTTAGAATATTTTTTAAGATATTTAAGTTTTAAACGTGTTTTTATTAATATTTTTACTAGCTAATTTACGTCTCAAATTTATAACTGATTAAAAGAAACAGAAATTTGAGACAAATCAGAGAGAAAAGAGGCCTTTGTTTCCTCGTGTGACATGTCATTTGTCAACTTTATATTTAGTAAACATTGCTATTGCTGATACACAAAAATTGTATAGAGCGCATGATTTGTACTGATATATTATCGTTTTCGAGCTTGTTGGAACAAAACTATAAACAACATCTGACAACATAACCATATTATTATGTGTATTGTCAATTGTCATTATCCGTTGTCTATTAAAAAGAAAAGCCAAATACGTCATTGATTCATTTAATAGAAAAGAAGAAATTTAAAATTTAACATAAAAGTTAAACCTGTCAATTATTAAGCATAAATATTAATGCTAATATAGGAAGATATTTGTAATTTAAAAATATCTCTTATAAACTTGGGCAAAAATATTTAGTTATTATAATCAATGTCAGGAAATATTAGAAATTAATTCAATAAAAGATTTAATAACTTTAAATTGGAAGGTAAAATTTATAACAAAATAAAATTAGAGAGAAATAATAGTAAAATAAAATAGATGAAATACTTACTTAATGCACGTATGAGATGGCGTACCTGAAATAAAAAGAAAAACAAGTATGAGTAATCTAGTTTACCAAAAGCAGTTTTATATTAACGAAAGTTATGAAAAGGTGATATTCATAAACCAAATACTTATTATCCTTTTAATTAACAAGAAAATTATACTGATAACTCTTTATGTCAAAATATTGATTATAAAAAAAATATAATTGACACAACTTTAAATTTTCCATAATTGACAAAAAGTTATATTCTCAATTCTGCTGGTACTGACCGCAATGCCCAAACTATCGATCGATATATAAATTAGGCCATTACTAGCATACTGACCGCAATGTCACTAGCCCGCACCAACCATGGTGCGACGACTCTGGAAAACTGACCACAGTAATCCCAAAATAAACGCATACACTGACCGCAAATGTACTACGCTAGAACAGACAATCTAACTCACTTTACTTTTGATTACACCTCGTAGAGGAAAACAAAATATAAGTAAATAGTCAAATAAGTTTTAATTATTTAATATAACTCCGTTAATATAGGATATAAGGTTTTCTCAATACTTGACAAAATATCAGAATTAACAAATTAACTATAACAGGTTGATGGATAATAATTAGGTGATATAATTTGCAAAATAACTTGATTACAAATTAAAACAAAACTAACTTATAAAATATAATTACTCAGTGAGAAAAACTCACCCTGTTCAGCAAACAGCCACTCACAAAAATTACAATTATTTACTAGTTTATCATTATTATTATTATTATTATTATTGGAACGAACTTTAATTTTGTTCCGCAGAGCAAATAACTCAAATTTAAAATGATCTGTATTCTATGCCTGCTTAATATTTTACCCTTAGTTGCTTATTCGTAATCCGATACCTCCGTATCTTAATAGTGTTAACATAAACATAGGCTGTGACTGTTTTGGAAGACAAGTATTTCGTGCGTTTAAAAACAGAGTGTTTCGTAAAATAAAACTTGTATAGAAAATAAAGTCATTCTTACACTAATAATAATCATAAACCGAGTATAAATATTCATCTTAATTCTTAATCATAATACTAATGCAAATACTAATAATAAGGGAGTATAAATAGACCCTAATAGTCAAATGAACGCAACCATAAATCACCAATAATTGCATCAGATGTGGTAATAAGAAATTAAAAAATCCGTTATCGATTGAAAAACTGACTGCTAAGTGTTCTAATTATATTTACAATCGCCATAATTGTAAATATCGTAAATCGAGAGTCTAAACTAAACGGTTAGTTTTCGATGTCCATTGTATATACAAGCACTCATCTCCCCAATTAATTGGTCTGGCGCATTCAAAAGTGACCTTCATTTTTACAACCTTACTAGAAAAACATTTAAAATGTAACACCGTTTGATTATTAGCGAGGTAGATATTATACGTATATGTAAAAAAAATATCCAAGGTTTCGGTCAGAATGGTACACCTTTGGCGCTAACAACATGGAAAATATAGGCGATCGTTTAGTCTTTAAAGGTTAAACCATGTTCTAATATGTTGCATATTATACATAAGTCCTTACTAGTTTTAAAATATAACAGAGCTAGGATAGATACAGGTAGTATCGAAGTTCAAAAATATTTTTTTCTAAAAAAGATCACAAAATCTAATCTAAAAATATTTTTTTAAATCTCAAATTTTCACACATGAATTTCTTTAATTTCCAAAAATTAGAAGCAAATTTGAAATGCGCGCCTCAATTTTGGCTATATCTATTTATTAAGAAAAAAATTTTCTACTATAAAAAAAATGCATATTATGTTCAGCATAAAAAAAGAGGGTGCTTTGTGTAACATTCGTAATATTAAAGCTAGAATTACCCCAGAACACAATTCACAAAAAGGTTATAAAGTTAATGTAAATGAACGAACGAAATATTCTGCTTCTGAAGGTAATTTCAATTCCTCTCAATATTAGCACGTTCACAGTCCAGTGACACACATGTGGGTCATAGAAGCCATGCTCCATACGTCCAAGAACCACATACGGGTCAAAAAGCAATGTATTCATTATAAACTAATGGTGACTGAGACGTAGGAAGACAAATATAGTTTTAATATTAGGACGTTAGAGCAAAAAATTCTGTACGTTCCAAAAAAAATCATTTGGATAGGATAAAAAATAAAGATTTTTTGAACCCTTAGATTTTTTTACTTTTTCAATATCAGAGAACTTCATAGCGCACAAAAAATATCGTAAATATGTGATTTTTCGCAAAACACTTTAAACAGAAAGCTTGGTTACACAGCTTGCACACAGTATTGACCTTCTTAGCCTTTTTAGCAGCTTCAGTCGCTGATAATTCTTGACGTAATTCTTCGCAGTACCCATGGTATTTCCGGTATATTTTTTGATCATTTCCTCGTGGCAATTCTTCCAGTTTATGGGTGTTATCTTTCTTGCGATTATCGTTAGGGCGACCATTCTTGCTGTCGTTACTACTATTTTGTACGGATGGTTTCAAAATACCATTTATAAGACTTTGCTTCAATTGCAATAAAGAGGGATGATCGTTTGGTGCTCGCTGATTATTGTAAATGAGAAGAGTATTTACAATTAATATTCCGCAAATGATTTCTATGGCCAGTTTCTTATACCAAGTGAGTGACTTTCTAAGAGAAGTGTAATAACTTGCAAGTTGATCTGAAATGTCAACACCTTGTTTTCCTTTATTATAGTCAAAGACTGACGATGGTTTTACTTTATATGTACCGTTTCTTTTTTCCCACAGTATACCATTTTATCATCATGATAGGTAGACAAAATGAGCACGTCCCTTTGATCTCGCCATTTTAGAACAGTAATATTTCCTTTTTGCCGTGAGACTATTTGGCCTTTCGCCAAATTTTTGCTAATAACTTCATGTGATAAGCCAGATCTGTTTTTTCGGAGTGTCCCAAGTAGATGTGTATTTCTGTCATAAAAGTATTCTGTTAATTTTACACTGGTCTAATAGTTGTCTGTGATCCAGAAGATCTGTTTTTTTAATTTTCCTAAATAATAAATTTAATAATTCTGTGTGAGAAAATGGAGTGAGGAAGAAAGAATCTTTATTTGATGTGATGCCTTCGATGTTACTAGTAGACTTTGTTATTATTTTGTCTACCAAATGGTCAGGACCATATTTAAAAAAACTATTAAACTCTGCAGCTACCTTTCGTAGATCATTCAATAACATCCCGTCCTTTTCTATGACAATAGTTGGGACAGAACTTTGCCTATTCGTAATTTCTGCTACAACATTCCAACAAGTCTTAATAGTATTGTCTGATCTTAGAATATGTTTTTGATAGTGTTCTTTTTTCTTTGATTGTAATAAAAAGGAATGATTGTTCTTACGTTCTTTACATATTTCAGTAAAATGAGGATTACATTTTTATTATTATTATTTTTTTTTTATATAATTAGTGATCGACTTTAGGTAGCAAGTTTGAATAATAGACACAAAAATATATATTAACTAGGGAATTTAACACCGGCAATAGGCTTCAAAAATTATTAATTAATACCAATAAATCCATGTCACTAAAATATCAAAAATGCAATGGGATATTTCCTAGAATCATATCAAAATTTGACATATGCCACATTTTTACATAAATAAAGCCAGTCTGATTAGAAACACGCTCCACTCTGCTTGATATTTCGAAATATTTAACAAATTGTTAGGAAATTACTTATGTCAAAATTAAAATTGCTAATATATTAATGTTAGTATTAAAAAAAAATCTATATATACCTCGGCTGAGAAAGCTATTATTTACCGAAAAATCAAAAAACAAAAAATCGAAAAATCAGAATATCGGAAAATTGAAAAGTCGAAAAAACAACAGTTAGTTACCTATGTTTAATAAAAAATAATGGTCGTGGACAAAGTATAGTATTAGACTCGCAACTCATAGACCTATTTTTTGACTTAATGCCTTTTGCTTGGAAGCCCACGAAATTTTGATAAAACATTAATTTGTTTATCCAGATTTTGAAGATTATACACAAATTAGACATGCAAAATATCAAGATATCAAAAAATTTATTTTAATGAGAAACAAGCTATAATAAAAAAGCTTATAATCTTCATTACAAGACAGTGTTTTCCAGTAATCTGGAGCGTCAAAAAGTTTTTATAGTTTACAATATATGTCACGTGTCAACTATTTCTGCTTTAAAGGAGTTCAATTATAAGAATACTTCTGACTTTTGTTCTTAATAATACTTTTTTTTTTAAAAAGTTGTGCTATGGCTCGATACCTGATATAAACTTGAAAACAATAATGACTATTTAACGAAATATACTTACTTGGCACTTCGTCACAGTATTTGCGTTTTAATTTACAACAGAAAAACTAGAAAAACGTTTCGGACAATATAGATTTTTAATAGTTATAATTATAATGTTAGTTGTGATGATGAAAAGAATGTGGAAAAAATTAGACTCAAATATGTATTTAAAAAGGCATCTGAGAGTACTTTTTCATTTGCGGAAATTCAGAAGCAAACTGACAACTGCAATGACTCTGATTTTTGACTCGATAAAAATAAAAAATCTGATGTGTCCAACACATGACTTTCCTATCTAGTTATTACAGGCTTTTTCCGGTTATTTTGTACAACCTATTGCAGCACCTTCATAAATGTTTAGAGGATAAACTAAATATATACATTGTCCACATACATCTACCGCGAAACATTTTTCTATAGATATTCATTGAAAATGAAAATACTGAAAAATTTAAATTTAGCACTTTTCCTACAATTTTTCCATTACGGTCCATTTAAAAAAAATCATGTATGAACAAATATTATAGAGATCGATATCGCAAACAACTTTTATTTCAACAATTTTCATAATAAAAATCAGAATTTTGCACATTTTGTCAAATTTTTCGAATACGGACCATTTCAGGAAATTTTTACATAGGGCAAAAATTATAGATAATAA